>JAANSM010000164.1:0-40281 GCA_036850725.1 Orchesella villosa | reverse complement strand
AGTTTACCGTGGAGCAAACCTGCTCTAAAAACATGCATCAAAATAAAGACGGTAACATACCTGGATAATTCTTCAGTCCTTGCAAGTAAGCTTCAGTGATCAAATGAGATGATGAGCTCAGAACATCTACAACCATCTCATTTTCATTGCATGCCACTCGGGTGAAAAACGGTGGTTGGGCTGTGTAGTAGTGAAATAAAGAGGAAAAATGTTATTAATAAAAATATATACTTGTTACATCATCCATATCTTCCACCAATCAAATCCATCTTTCATACATCTCAACTTGGAGAGAGACTCAGACAAACCAAATGCAATAATGAAAGCTTTTCACTTCCGAAGAAACCCTTAAATTTACCTTCTTTTCTGTCTTGTTTATGAAAAATACATCTTGAATTTCCCTTCTTAGCATTTTTTTCCTTTCGCAAGCTAAAATTATACGAACCAACTTACGTAAGTATATTGCATTCAACCTCATTAAAGGCCCAAAATAAAAATACTTTTGTAGTAAAGTACAACGCATGTCATGTGTGTATAGAGAATGCATTGGTACAGGAAGTTACGTTTTATACTTAATTAAATTTGCTGTCAGGTGAGTACATTCCATATCCATTGTACATGTTTTAAAGGGAAAATTCTGAACAAGTAAAGAATAATACGATGATCCTTTTTAACATTTTAACTACACGAGAACAGTTTATTGTTATTATGATTCTTGGTTTGTCTGTGTGCTTCCGAAGAAGAAAATGATATTACATTTGAAGGCTCATATATACATCCAACGTAAATGGTTTTGCTTATCCAAACGCGTATATAGTAAACGCTTTACTTTTCGATGAATGCGAAGCCTGCTCATCCAAGCCGAGCCAGTAAAGTATTAAGTTCACTTTGCTCTCTGTCTCTGTTACATTATACATCACGGTTGTAACTTTAAAGGAGAGAAAACGGGTAGCATTAAAGCTTTAACTTTTCATTTTCTTTGAGCCAAAAAAATGTTTTGCTTATCGTTTTCAATGATCTTGAGCGCTCAACATATCCCATTATTGTTTTTCAGTCATTATACTATTATCCCTATAAAAAAGGAGCAAAATGAAAGCCTATAATGGGCTTACTAATCATACTACTTCTTCGGTATTCGGTCTTGTTCAAGCTCCTGTTTTACAGTTTTTGTAAGCACACATCACAAATCATCTTATCAGACAGCAGCATAATATTACGCGGTGCTTGGTGCTTCTATACTTGAAATCCTTTGCTCAAATCAAAGCAAAAAAAAGATCCATTCGTAAGTAAGATGGACTCTACTAACTAATACAGATTTTCCTCTCGATTCCAACCCCAAAGGAATAAGAGTAATGAACGTCAAGGAGAGATGAGCTCAGAACGAAAAAAAGAACCGTACACTTTTACTTTATAACTTGATGATGATGAACGAGGAATATTGGAATAATAATAGAAGCTAGTAGCTCAAAACTGTAAAATGTGGTTACTCTGAATTAAGACTCGTACAATAAGTATAAGCTCCCAGATTTCCGTATCTTTCAGTTTCGTTTTGTTTAATTAAAAGCTTATGCGTGCATATACAATGTTTAAATTAACAAAAAAAATATGATTTTTTGTTTCAAAATTTAAATCCTTTCATTGTACTCATTCTCTACAGCTGAGTTTGGCTAAAAATATTTGGGCAGATTTCATATCCATCACCATTCGTTTGCTTGTTTAACAATTATGGCGAATGGTATATATTGTTGAGTTAAATGCACACAGTTAGTTCATACTGAATAACATATTTTTTATTTCATCTGATACACCAAAACTTTTCTGTTTGTTTGCCCACCGATTAAAACCATAAAAAGAGTTCCATCCAAAGCAGCTTGTTAGGTAGAAGGGTGATACGATACCGTCAATCCCTTCTCTTCTGTTTCTGGTATAATCTATCTACATTTTTAGTATTATACTTTGAATCTTTCTCTTCCGTGATCTTTTAGGTGGAATGACTTGGCCAAAGTCAAAGCCAAAACTATCATGGCATGATCATGATAATATACTTAATAGATGAAGGCACAATTACTTATCATATCAACACACAGGTCCAAAATGCGTTATTTTACCTGACTAACTCCTTTCTAAATTCCTAAAAGTTAATCCTACATGAAATAGATGTTTTTGTATTACATTACACCATGATAATTTCTGCTTCGCCATCATCCCACATCTTTGGCACCTCATAGGTTGTCATCCGCAAATAAAAAATGCAAAGGCCCTTTTACAGAATAATGCATCATCTTTTTACATGGCTAAACTTTTGCAGTTACTAAAAATTACTATGTATTATTTATATACTTATGCAAGCAAGCAAACAATTCCTAAATGCACTGTCCTGACTGTCCATTATACGACTATTCCATTCCAAACTTAACAAATACATTCTGTCCATGAAGATGACGGCCTGAATTTTTCAAGCTACTTTTTTTGTGTCATCATCATCATCACCACCATCGGCATATTATCATATCATCCTTTCCTTACTTTTTAGTTTGGTTTCGTAAGTAGTAAGTGTACTATTCAGTCATCTCCGCGATCAAGAACTCGCCACAAAAAAATCATTTTCAAAGAAGACGCGAGCAAACTGAAAAAAAACTCTACAAACTGGGCTGCCCACACGGCTGTTGACCATTTATGCCGAGGCTTCAAAAGAAAGGCTAGAATAAAGTAAGGTCAAACCTCGAAGCGATCTATTAAATACCTACTAAATACATATGTATAGAAACTGTAGCCACAAGAAGTTACTTTTTCATTTGTGATATGTATAACATATCCACACAGTTAACAATAATGTATATGTGGATTATCATTAGCTATTATCATTCTAAAGCATCATTCTATCATCGTATTATCATATTTATTGTCTTGTAAAAATGGTTCCTTTACTTCACTTCACTTAACATCATCTTGTTATGCGTGTTATACATAACAACACTGTTCAACCATGTTACAGTCGGTGGTGGAGTGAAGTGGAGAGAGAGAGAGACCTAGCCCTATTTCTCAACATTTTTTTTCTCGCTTCAATAATTGCATCAGAGTCAGTCTTCAACTTTGCATCTGCATAACCATCGCGTAAGGATAAAAGTGCCAAAATAACGATTGAAACTTGCTTGCTTAGAATAACAACACGCATAAAATAAACCTCTACTCCACGCCACGGTCACTGGGAATCTTGTATTGCACAAAACATATTTATATATTCCTTGTTTCTTTCGTATTCGTACGGGGTGGTCGCGTCTTGGTCATCTTGGTCGTGGTCTCTCCAAGTTTGGGCTACATATGATGACGTATATAAGAATGCAATATGCCTAATGAAATGACATGACTGATTAGCTCACCTTTCTGCTGTTTCTGCTCTGTATCAATCTCGTTTGGCCTCGAGGACGATGGCAATGCTGATGATGTTGATGATAAAGTTGTGGCTACTGTAGTGTCTTTCGTTACTACACTTGCTGGCGTACTAATCGATGAAGAGGTGGATACGATTGGAACCTCATTTGACCTTGTAGATGTTGATGTGGACGTCGACACAAATTCCATCGTATTTGATTCATCATGCATGCTATCTGGATGATAATAGAAATCCTTCGCCAAAGACGATTTTGAATTGAACAAAAGCACCAAAAATACTAATGATAAGGATGTCCTTGCCGACCAAGGGCTAGCACTTAACTTCCTTACACCCATTGTGGCAGTTTAAGCTCGCCAGAAGCATACAAAAAAATGGAGGAAAAATGCACTGCGCTACGCCACGGCGTAGCTGTCAGCTGAGGATTTTTAAAATCTTAAGGGAAAACTGCTCCCGTATCTTCCACCATTCAGATAAAATACTTAAATGAATGACTGAAGTTATACACACTGACACAGTCAAGTAGTCACTTTGTTTCCATCCAGACTTGACTTCAATGTGCGTGTGTGTGCTGAAGAACCGCTTTGTGCACAACTCCCGTCTTCACTTTTAACGGTAGCAATATTTTATTTAAAGCACAAGCATCCAATTAAACTCCTCCTGCTTCCACTGAAGGTGTCAATTTTCGCCAGAAGCATACAAAAAAATGGAGGAAAAATGCACTGCGCTACGCCACGGCGTAGCTGTCAGCTGAGGATTTTTAAAATCTTAAGGGAAAACTGCTCCCGTATCATCCACCATTCAGATAAAATACTTAAATGAATGACTGATAAAATACTTATACACACTGACACAGTCAAGTAGTCACTTTGTTTCCATCCAGACTTGACTTTAATGTGTGTGTGTGTGTGTGCTGAAGAACCGCTTTGCGTACAACTCCCGTCTTCACTTTTAACGGTAGCAATATTTTATTTAAAGCACAAGCATCCAATTAAACTCCTCCTGCTTCCACTGAAGGTGTCAATTACACACAAAAACTCAAGTATTTCCACACACTTATTGCAGTACCCCGACCAGACTTGTTACGGGCTCAGCCCATTAATTCCCCATTGTTTCAAGGATTCACCCGGAAGTAGGTATTTATAAGAGTTGGGCGATGGCAATAAAATGCAATAGAATGGCAACCTTAAGTCAGTGCATGGAGGACATGACACCAACGCTGGGTATAACACAAAGACACAATAAACCACTTGTTTGATAGTTGCAGCAGATTTCCTTCTCAACAATCAAATTACTCACGAGTCACCACTAGAAATATCAACAATTAAAAACTATATTGACAAGGATTTATAGAGGATGACACCACGCACTGAGGATACTTTGCATGAAAGCAACATTCAGTTCGGCCAAACTCTTGCCTTTGAGAAAGGTGTTTGTTTGGAGAAAAGGAACGGTCTTTTCGGATTCAAGGTGTTTGAGAGAGTTGCATGAAAACGGACCGGCAGAACGTATACTAACAATACGTCCGTTCTTCGGGCTTCCTGGCACTTCACTACTCCTTTTCCTATTGTTGCCAATGATGATAGTATATACGATTGTATGATATGTTGCAGCTGAAGGGAACTCGAGGAATACACTACATCATACAACATATATATTTACGATTGTTGTGGTTTTTAGTGTCGTGTCTCGTGGATGAAAATGCAAGGGATGATGGTAAAAATGAATGTAAAGTAAATGTACTGACTTTAAGTCAAGCACTCCTCTTCTATTTAAACAGAGATAGGTAAAACGAAATATAAGTATACATACATGTATTTTTCTATTTACTCACAGTCCCATCCCATAAATGCAGTACCTCCACGAAGAAGAAGAAGACTGAAGAAGCAGACGACCATAAAAAACATCTACGTTTTTATGTATGTAACTCTATATTGTGCATAACCTAACGCTAATCAAAGTGCCTCTCCACTCCACACCACTGTGAGTCAGTTTATAATGTATTGTATATGCATTATTATATACAGATACGCTCAAGAAGAATACGCAAAGCTCAAAGCACAAACAAGAAACACCTTTAAAGACGTGAATAATATATGGTAAAGTGAATGCTGTTTAGCAATGATAATACCATATTATACCCCCACGCTTTGTTGAGTCTTGAATCCAAGATCCAAGAAAATCGCAACAGGTAAGCAAAGTGAATGTTTTTTAGTTAGTTAATGTAATAAAATTGGGATGTGTTGTTAGTACGTAATAGGTTTGTATATTGGTAGGTATCTTAAAAACATATCTGTTAATGATAATGATGATCATCATAATCATAATAGGAATAATATACGTGGAGTACTTCTCAATCAAGAACATATCCACTACATATTTGCAAGAGTAGATCTACTCATATGTACTTATATGTGCGTAAGCAAAAAAGTATGGTAGGATGAATGAGAGAAAGGAAAAAGATTGTAGTCAAAGCATATTTTTATGTACCATACAGGGATGAAGAACAAAGACGTAAGAGAAGGGTTGATGATGCTATAATCTACAATGCATTTCATAGCGTGGGCTGCAGGCAGTCAAGTGAATTCACCCCCGCAATATGACAGCATCATGCAATTCTAATCTAACAGTTAGCATATAGCTTTTTGGAGTTATACAGAAAGCGTTTTGGATAAAGGGCTGATCAAATGTCGAATGTTTCAAAAAAAACGCAGCTCAATCCAAAACCCACGATTTATGGTTAAGAAGATGACGGGATGATAATGAATGGTAATGGCAAACATATCAAACAATCGACACGTTCACATGCACTTTTTTCGCGTGAGCTGCAGAAATATGAATTGAATTTTTAACAGTGAATAAACCAGTAGCTCAAAGTGGTCGTGTTGTGTGTCAGTCTGTCCGTTAGCAGGATGGCTTACACCGTAACGATTTTGACCACTTAAATAAGTCGATTATCGATATGCATGACATAAGCATTAACTTAGCATCTACTTCGACATCTCATGTAAAGAATAACATTTTTATGCGGTCTGTATCGTAAAAAATAGCACTAAATGTGCATAGTATGCTGTGTGCTT
This sequence comes from Orchesella villosa, assembly GCA_036850725.1. Lineage (NCBI taxonomy): Eukaryota > Metazoa > Arthropoda > Collembola > Entomobryomorpha > Orchesellidae > Orchesella > Orchesella villosa. Next base: position 33,810 of record JAANSM010000164.1, on the reverse strand, counting down.
TTAACAATCTATATTGCCCAGACTCATCTCAGAGACTTTGAGTTTGATTACTTTTCAATAGCAAGCAGCTGCATTTGATTTGCTGCATAATTTTTAGTCATTCCAGTAAATAGTTCATTCATACTTAATTTTATCACAACTTAACCTTGCTAATTAAGAATAAGAGTCAGTGGCACTATAATCACTGGTACTCGTGATCTTGATAAAGATATGACAGTTTTATTGAACATGAAAATCATAACGCGCCAGGCGCCTGTCAGCAATGTCATAGGTCAAGTCGTTAAATGGTGCATGGTGCATGGCAGATCTACCAAGTAGTAAGTTACTGTCAAAGTGCCAAGTTGCGATTCTACAAGCTAATGATAATGATAAAATTGTTTTGAATTATTTTAATCTAAGTAAAGAACCTATACACATTCCTGTTTTGATATTCCTGTTTTATAAAATAAAGTAAACTACACATTTTTGAATTTTCTCACGTATTCTCGTTATGTGTTCCCGATTTTACTAGAAATGCAAGAGCATACTAATTTACATTAGATAACAAACTATAGTCTACTTGTCTACTAAAAATATAGTCTTTTAAGTTGATCGCGTTGAGTCTGATTGTATGTAAGCACATATAAACAATTTGCACAGAAATGCAATGCATGCATTTGTGCATGTGTCACGTTACTATTTTCCATCCATTGAGTTTGCGTGTGTTCAGATTGCATTGCATAGAATATATATATAGCTACATGTATACGTACAGTTATGCATACATGTTTGCATAGCGTTCCTTAATAAAGTGCAAATTCAAATAATACAAGAAGATTGTCGTCTTATGAATAAATGTCGCAATCAAGTTTCTATAAAATAAAATGTAAAAAATATAAGCATGCTCGTTGTTCCTACAAATCCAACATCATGCATGGTAAATTGGCTAGAGCTTAGAATGCATCTATACAGTTTGTGTGTACTTCTAAATGTACACGCAATCAGAACAACATAGCCACATAGGGTAAATTCAAATTCCTCATTTATATTATTTACATTTGTCACTTGCTAAAGTGAAGGGAAATGCTTTTATCATTTTTCACACTTTTAAATCTCAATTGTTGACTCAACTCACACTTCACAGCATGTATCCATCCCCTTGCAATTTTTTTTACAAGGAAGGACAAATAACAACAAAATATACACAAGTTTAAGTCGTGGTGTTAAGCATGAAGGTGGGAATTTACAATTTATACAGAAAAAAACTCCCATGAAGTTCCGATGTTCAATGCGTGAGTCTGTTTTTTAATGCTAAATATCTTTTCTTTTGTTGGTTTACAACAAGGAGTAAAAATCACTGATAATTTTATTCATTAGTTTCTAGTTACGTATCAGTAATGTTCTATGCATTTTGAGTTATGCTTGCATACATTGAAAATCCCATTCTATATGACAATGAAGAGTTGGTGTTTAGAGACTGCAGAAGTGGTACAATGGTTGTTATTTATGGGCTTAAAAATTACAACGTGAGCGAGGTCAGTCATCTTAGAATAGAATGAAAGGAAAACAAAACTATATACAGTAACAAGTTGCAAGTTTGTTTGCAGATTGTGTTTGAGACAGATTATCGTATTTTATTCTATCACATATAACATTAAAAGACACGGCGCTGGTGTATTTTGTTGTCACATAATATGCTAGAAGGGAAATAAAAATAAGCTTTGATGGGATATTGCAATCTGAGTTGTTGTAGATCACAAGATGACTTTTGAATGGAAAATTATGCGAGGTCGTTCTTTAAATTCTTGATCATTGCGTTGTATTTTGTATTTCAATGGGATTTTATAGAATTCTACCATGTTTAACCAGATGGAAGCATAAATCAAGCACAAAAGGAGACCACAAAATGCTTTCATGTTTCCCTTTAGACTAGACCATAAACAAAAGAACTTATCAACAATAAACAATATTCCATCCTAAAGATCTTAATCAATGGTCGGATAATCCTTTTGAACTGTTGTTTAACTGGAATATTATTACTTCCACAAAAAGACGTAAATTTTTTGGTTTAGTCTGGTTTGATTGTATTTCCAGTTACACATTCAACGTAAGTTACATTTCATTGGCTTTTCCGATCTAATCTACAAACGGCATTTTGTCTTTAGATCGTAAGTTTAAGTTGTGCCGTTTTGTTTTCACTGCATTTGGTCATTTACCATTAAAGTCATATTATTATTATATTGTTTACGGCAAGCGATAAATATATGTAGCAAAGTTGCTTGGTCGTGTGCAATAAAATTCCAAATTAAGGATTTTTATGCATCGGTACTCGACAGTGTGGGAATGCATTTTCGGAATTTATTGCTTTCCCCGTGAATTTATTAGCAAGATATGAACGAGGAGGGTCATGGGCTACCCTGCTTAAGGTCGTTCATTTCTGTCTGGCTTCAAGCTTCAACGTCAAGTCGCGAATGTGGTTTTATGCAAACGGTTGCGGAAGTCAGTTACAGTAAAGCAGTAGGAAAATACTTAAATTGTGAATAAAAATGCTAATAATCCGTCTATCAAGTAAATCCATACTTTGATGTCCCATCATTATCATAATTTGCCAGTGTTGAACTTGCATCTTATTAATTGCTGAGCATTGAAGAATGAACTAGTTTAGGTTTAGATAGACATAAACTTGGAAAGGTATAGTATAATGTGTTCTTCTTGGGATCAATAAACGGTATCTTGCTCTTCCCGATCTTTATGTCTTGATTGGACTATGGACCACCTTACAATTGCATTGAATTCCTTACATCGCCATCAAAGTGTTAGTTCACTTCACGTTCACTCACTCAGAGAGCAGAGACGTGTTTTAAAGCTAAGTTTTGCCTTTCACATTAAAGAATCTTTTGTACTAGACACCAGTTCATCATTTCTCTTTCCATATAACGCTACCTCTTGATTTTTTTGGCGAAACAAAACTGATTCCTTAAGTCCAAATAAAGCCAAAAAGTCATGCTATATAGTCTTCCTAAGAAAAAAACCCACATGCAAAAGGCAACCACCCTTCTTTTTATGCCGTCAACGTCAACAGCTGCCAAGAAACACATAAAAGGAAAAGAGTGTGTGGTGGAAATTGCAACCTCCTTTTGTTTTAAGAATTGAAACTGGTCTCTGAACTCCTCTCTTAAAAAAAAAGTAACAATAACAATGACGGAACTTATTCAGCTCAGTCAGCGAGCAACCAGTCACAAATTCTTTATAATAAAAAGAAATAGAACTTTTACGTTCATTTTTAAACAAGATTGCATATATAATTTTGTATTCTGTATAATATGCTTAGAGCATCACGATTCACGATTGACTTTGACAAGTTAAAAACCAGACCAAAGAGTATTCATCATTGTTACAATGTCGAACATTTTCATCTTGCATCCATCATCCTGTCGATCTAAATGAAAGTAATTTTCTAATATATAAAATTTAATCAAGATTGCGCTATAGGTTTTACTATCAACTATACAAGAAAATCAATGCGTAGCTGATTTTTATAATCGCTAACATAGAATGATGTGAACTAGCACTAATCAACTGGTTTCATTTCACTTGACAATGAACAATGCTCAATGTTGAATGTTCCCTTTTGATTCGGTAATAGGTGAGGTGAGGTAGTTACATTACAGGCAATTATGCATGGATCGAAAGTGGGCAAAAAGTACAAGTAAGAAGAACGAAGATTAGGGTTGATATTATTTAATTAAAAGTTATGATAACGTGTATATTATATTATCAATATTAGTAGGTTGTACAACACATTGTGCTCAACTTGCATTTGTCCTCTTTAGCTAATTTTGCTCTCGTTTAGTTCAAACAAAAAAAAGAGAGTAAAAAATCCTCATCACCTCCTGTCATTGTTAAACGGATAATCAGTGGCTTGTTAATCACTAATAATCGCAAGCGTGGTGAGTTGTAAGCATATGACACAGAAGTAAANCTCATCACCTCCTGTCATTGTTAAACGGATAATCAGTGGCTTGTTAATCACTAATAATCGCAAGCGTGGTGAGTTGTAAGCATATGACACAGAAGTAAATAGGAATAACAAACATAAAATGCTCAATGCGTGCACGACAAAGCTATAAAAGCTTGGGCATTTATGCAAATTATCAAGTGGTACATGCATTGTCCGTATATGCGAAGACTATGAGACACTTTTGGAGAGATCGGGCATTATTTTTCTCATTTTTCAATGCTTTTTAAATGCCCAGTGCTCACGTTGATTCATGGTGGTGGTAAATGGTAAGGTAACACACGATCAGGACGATGCGATGCTTTGAAATATCATGACATTATTATAATCATATTATAATTAATAATAAAAGTAAAGTAGTTTCTTGTGATAAGAGATTAGAGCTCATTTGCTCACATGGAAGTTGAACTAAAATTTTACTTTTCTAAATTCTGTTTTTCTTTCAGTTTCCTTTTCCTTCCTTTTTACTCGCCAGTGTGGGTAAACTTTTGTATCATTTTTGTGCTAAAACATTTTATGTAACTCGTTGGGAGGTCACTCTCAAATCTCCGCATTGAGTTTTAATTATTGTAATAATTTTATTACGCTTTGTTATAGATATTTAGATGCTTCACAAAAAATGATATGCACATAATACACTACACGCGCATAATTATAGTAGAAAATACAAATCTTTTGAGACTATCAACATCAACTATAATTCATAGCTTAGAAAATGTTCCATGCTTCCTTGCATTCTTTTAAAATTTATTCTTGCCAAGTCACAACATGAATAATATGTTTTATTGTTGTCTGTGTGGAAAGTAAAAATGGCACAATCGGCAATCACATTTTCATATCTATATATTCAACCCGAAGGTAAAAAGTCAAAGCAAAAAAAACTCAAAGAAGCCTACTTTCAAGCCTCGAGCAAAAGCATCATCTCTATTAAGCCAAGTCAAGCATAAGAATCAGAAATGAGCAGTGATATCGTGTCATGTCATTTGTTCGCGATATTATTCGATTATTGAGATGGCAGTTGGCATCATTTCTCGCTGTTCCTCGTCATGATGCTAGTTATCAATGTGCTCTATGATGTGGATGATGAATCGTATATGTTTCGCTTCGCGTTTTTCGGCTCCATGCTTTTGTATACATCGCAAGCACACCAGCGTTGATAGTTTTTTTGTGCATTATCAAGTCTCCATATACAATATGAATATTACGTATACTCAATTTTTATCACAGAGTTTTCATCTCAACATCAACACAAACCAAATTGCCACATCATGCGGCATATGGCACAAACGTGATCTATACTTTTGCTTTTCTCTCTTACGTTTCAGTCCATTTCATTCTTCAATAGGTCACCAATGCCACACGCTTGCAAAGAATATAAAGTGGAGCTAATATGAATATTGTTGGCACTGGCACATAGTTTTCATGAAATCTAGTACTGTTGCTGCTAATGCTAAAAAAAAGTAAATAGGAAAAATTCATAAAATTTTTGCACTTGTCTTAGTTTGTTTGTATTCAAATACTTTTATCTTGCTGACATGTGCCAGGCTAGTGTGAGCTTTAAATTCTGAATATTTACATCTGTGTACATTTGAGAGAATATTTTAGAGCAGCCATTCATATGTATGCCAGAGCACATGCTTGTTAAAAATATTTTCCTAACATTGGCATCCCTCAATCTGCTCACAGAATCATTAAACTCTTTTTAACAGTTGTGGCACAAAACAAACAAGTTCAAAGTATAAAGTTTAGCAATTGGTTTAAAACTTAGCATTTACCGAGTAGCAGGCAATTTAGTTTAAACCCATTCATAAGCAAAGCGTTATCATTTATTAATAGAAATGACAAGTTAGTCGCTTGCTCCTTTGAGTATAATCGTCCATCATTCCAGCACACTTTTAATGTTCAAGTCTTAATCAGATTAATTATTTATATATAAGTATAATCCGCAACAAGAAAATGATTTCCTTGTCTAGCCGGCTGGTTACTGCTGACGCATTCTTTTTAATCTGTAAAATTCTCAGCCCCAGTCAAATACTAATCGTAAGAAGACTCCTGGAATCCTGTAAGTCGCTTTTCCTATAATGCACTCTGTGGGGTCCCCACATGTTTTCTTAATCTTCATGGATGGAGATTTTGAGCTGAAAAATGAACTTTTATCACGAGGAAGCCTCTTGCTTTCGTATGTGAAATAGCAAGGCTGATACTCTCACAACACAGTGTTTATTCATGATATTGCCTGAAATAAGAAGATAAGAGATAGCATAATTATTCTCAGAACAGTTACAAAGTCCCATTATGATATCCAAAAATGTGTGCCTGACTATATTGACTATATATACTCTTTCTTGAGCAACTCCCAAAAGCTACTATATTCTCAAACTGCGTGAGTTTCTTGTTATTTCCCTTTTCCCATATGCTCACTACTCTCACATACACACTTTTCCATAATAATCAGAACTGGAATCTCCCTAGCATGTTCTGTAAGTATTTCTATGCCCATTTTAAAAACGACTTTCATGTGGAAAATGTCGTAGATATTTGTTATTGCTCTCTTGTGCGTGCATTAAAACATTTGAGTAAATCGTTCACTTCATTGGTCTACTTATCAAGGTAGAAACATCAATTCAAATGAATAATATTATGAATATATTTACTTAAAGTTCCGCTTTACTAATGCAAAAGGCAGCGTGTAGTTTATGCTTTTGTTATGATTCTGATTTCTGTGCCTATGTCACAAGAATCTAGAATCTGATAAACCTCTGAAAAAATGACGACATTCACACATTTTCATGAACAAAACAATAAATATATAGTTTGCTCAAACTGTGTCAAGCCATTACCTTCCTGCCTTGTGTGTGTAGTAATGTGCTCAAAAGCTCATGCTCTTTGGCTTCATTACGCAGTAAAATATGTGAAATGAGAAGCAATTGCTCGTTCCTAACCAGCCAGAGGAGAGGGATACACATACGTTACCTACTTACACAAAACTCTGCATCAAAATGTCCAACTGTATTTTGACTGCACTGCATATATAAAACTTTATATTCATATATATTCAGCTGTTACATACACTTACCATTCCTTTTTTTATAACACACATTTTATAGCGCAATTTATAGCATAACATTATGTAGTTCAAGTAAAAACAAACTTTGCTAGTTTGTAGTTTTATGTTTGGGCTAGTTTACGCATGCAATGGGGCAATATGGTCAGGAGAACGCGCAGATAAAGATAAGTAACAATGACAAGCTAAATTGTGCAGGTATGAGCATGAATAAATCAATAAGTGCCTAATTTAGGACCTTTTTAGCCTTCTCCGCTTCACTGCCTCCCTTCAATTTTGCCAAATGCAAGACTAAGCAATAATATATGCATTCATATATACACATACAAAGTATATAACCCATAACATAAAAATAATAGGTAATATTTTGGCTTATTGCTAGAAACACTGTTGGCATTTTTCATCTTATATATATGTGTTTAAGTATATACCCAAATCGTGACTTTCTGGTTTCTTCTTTGGCCAGAAAAGTATCACTAGCTATTTCTTCTACGCTACATACATATACAAATACACATTTCATTCGTGTACTTGCTATACCATGGCTTCTTTTCAAAACTCAGGTCGGTCGGAACAGGTAAAGACGTCGGTTCATTTAGCACCCAAGTGTCCAAAACCACACGATTTTTTTGGGGGAGTACTTTTTAGAACTTGCCAGCTGTCCATCTAGCTTGCTCTTAACAATGAAAAATATGATAGAGTGTGTTCTAAATACATGGTTTTGGTACTGCTTTTGTTTATATCTGCCTGTCGCATGGGTCATGAGGTGGATCATCATGAATGATATAATGACCATTCTTATTTTACTAAAAGAACGCGTAGATAGTTACTCACAATATTCCATGTGAATGTACAATGTATATAGACATTGTATTTGCTTAGATGACCATTGCAATAATGCTCACATTTTGTGGTAGATCTATAGAAGGACTCTCCAAACTCTTAACTTAGCGAGACAACTGAAAAAGTTTCCTATGACTGCTGCTTTTATTATTTCATTCGACTTTTATATATATTATGAGCTTGCTTGTCGTTTGAATAATGTATTATTAGTGGAGGTTATATATATTATGTGTGTATCTCCTATAAATGGTTGTATGCAATGAGAATTGGTAATCCTTTCCGATCTTAATGATCACGGTACAGTTCAGTGTGCTCTGTCTTGTGTGAATATATGGTTGTGTACCTAAAATTCTGTTATATAGTCAGTTGAGTCTGTGAGCTTGTGTGGTATTGGTTTGTTATATGGGAGGTTAGCATGGTACAGAAAAAGTACCACTAATGTAATGCGTGGTCTCATATTACCATCATCATAATCGTTGTCATTAAAGAGGATCAGAAAAGTAGCAATCAATTCTTCTTACGAGAGTCCCTTTAATGTGAGATGGCATTTAGACAGTGAATTGTTATCAAGCAAAACAATATAGTGAAACGATTGGAGCAGCCTGTTTGGCTGCAGCTGCTGTCCTAAACAACAAAAATATCAAATTGGATTGGATTGTTGCAGAAAGTTTTCTTTTGGTAAATATGTCATAAATAGAGTTAAGTGCTCATCTCTTTTCTACTCTTTTTTCGCTTGTTTGTGATGTGACTTGGGTTTCAGTTGTCAAGTTTTTTTTGTGGGGAACTCATATGATCCTCATTTATAGTTTTTGATTGTGTTTTCATATAATAACCCTTGAAGACAAAACAGGATTGCTAACAAAAAGCTAAATTGTCTGTATGTAATAGTAATGAGTATATAGCTATATAGTTTTCATGAGCCCATGCACTCTAAGATGTATAAGGCACTTTGTATAGGATACGGGAGGCAAGTCAAAGTATCAGGTACATATGAATACAAGATAGACCAACATAATTTATATAGCATCGCAGCATCTGTAGCAAAGGGCAAGTTTTCTTGATTGAACTAGAAGCAGCATCAGAATCCACACAGAGACAAGAGGTAGATACTACATGATAATATGCATATAGCAAATGGTAACCTATTCGAAGAGTGAACAAAGGCCTAAGCCATTTCCTCTGACAAAGAGCAGAGAGAGAGGCAAGGCAAGTAAATAGCATGAGTATAATCATCATCACCACCACCACATCACGAGTAATGGAAACAGCTGAGATGACGACATTGGGTCGACGAAGATAGGAGAGAGCACAAAATACCAAAAGTAAAGTGAGCCTGAAGCTACAAGAGTTAAAAAAGCAGCAGGAGTAGGGAAGAAAAAAAGGCATATTAGAGAAACCTAAGTGGGGAATAAAATAGGGTATGAAAAAAGGAATGCTCGCTACATGTGTGACGATGAGATGAGCTCTATGTATAAAGCTCTCTGCACAGACGAGAGCTGCTCACAGTGAGGTTCACATTGCATTCATACTTTATAAACTCAGCAATACGAAAAAGATACATAGAAAACTCCCTACGTAATCATCATTACCATTCCCCATCGTTTCTCCTTTTTTCTTTTGAATCCCTATATACTTCGCTTTCGTTCGAATACAAGTGAATACTCAGTATATAAGAAAGACTGAGGCAAAGGCAAAAGAGAAGAGCTACAAAGCATTTGATGGGCTAAAGCTAAACAATTTTAAAGGCTCAGTTGAATGCATATATAGAACACACGGCACGGGGGTATCATAATATAGCAAAACTTGTTCATTTACAAAGTTGTGCATGTTGTGTAAATGTGAGTGTGCATTGGAAAGAGCTATAGAAGAACAAAGTGATATTACTTTATGCCATATGAATATATCATGGAATGGAATCATATGTGTGAATAACATGCATGCTTCATTCTTTATGCTATATCCTGTGTGTGAGGTAGCTTTTATAGTGTTTAGGTTGAAAACATATGTAGTAACTACGTGAAATCCATAAGTAGCAGAGAGACGAGTAGAGAGAGAGAGAAGTATCAGCAGCAGCAGGCTGGCCATAAGAATTGCAGTCAGACCAGAACAGCCAGCAACTAGATACAAGTTTGTGTGCATAAATGTAATATGTGTATACAACAAGCTTTCCAAAATACAGTTTTACTTGAATATTTATTATCCTCAGTGTTTAGTTCACTTTTAAAAGCTTGCATCTTAACATTACCAACAACATTTAACACAGTTGTGTTGGTATATAGCAGATGTAGTATGTAGTACAAAACGATAACTAAAAATACACGCATCAACGTACATACGAAATAAATTCTATTCTTTTTTCTCTTTCTTTTTTCATAATCTCTCTCTCTCTCTCTATCCTTCTTACTTACTCATCTCTTTCTGTCCTCTCTTCAGTATTTCACAGTAAATTGATTAAGCCATATACACAGAAAAAAGTTGTGTGAGCAAAAGAAGAGACAGAAAAAATATCACATATTACTTTTTGTAACAGGGGAAAAGTAAAATCAGACAAAGTGGAGAAGAGACGCTGTAGCAAGTACAGAAGTACAAGGTTTTCACCAAAATGGAATTACCCCTTCGACACTCTTCATCATCAATAGAAAACGGATTCGATTCTCAAAATGGACAAAGTGTGACATGGACATTGGGAAGTAGTACTGATTATTGTGCTTCGTGTGTTAGCAGCAACAGCAGCAGAGTCAGTCTTGATCTTGATTGTTATACTTCTTGTGATGTTGGTTGTTCTTGTCAAGTTGGAGATTGTTTAGGAGTACCTACATCAGTGGATGATAAGAAGAATAATGCTAGCATAGTTGTTCCTTGCCATTGCTATACTTATTATAATTATCATCATTGTCAACGTTTTCCATCATCCTGTTATTGTAGTTTTCCTTTTCATGAGCGAGAAGCTAATTTGTGCTCAACAACAAGTGTTGGTAACTCTGAAGAAAGTTATGTAAATAGGGAAGGTCCACATTATCCTTGTAATAATTATCAGGGCTCCCTTTAGTACCTTTGGTTTCATTGGTATGCAAATTAAAGTGGGAGAAAATTACACATCAGTATCCCATTTTACGAAATATCTTTTTTTAAAGGTACGTGTACAATTGAATGAAAAGCATTTTTCGGGAAAATAAGTTGGAGTTGGTATATACAGGAGAAGAAAACGTTTCTACGATGTGTATTATGCAAATCTGATATATAGATATCATCATCACAAATTGTGTACCTAATTATACATGACTAAATGATACGATGTTTTTATGTATAATATCGTAATCCTCTTTAAAGCGTTTGTTAGAAGAAAGGTCGTGTAGGTTCAATTTTTGCGTAAGAAAATACAATTGACTATATTCTCCATGATGATGTAACCAAAGTAGAAAATAATCTTCCTCAATTTCCTGGGCAAAGTGCATGAATTTTTTGTGAGGTTTGCACAGCTCACTTTGTCCAGGTGTTTAGGGGGGAAATGAAAGTCAGCTACGGAGACTCGTAAGGTCAAATGGATTGAGGAGGATGGAGTAGACTAGTAGGCAAGCGTGTGAGAGTAAAAAAATAGTATCATCAGAACCTTGTATCTTTAAGCTGGTCTTATAGACAACTAGCAGATCGATAGGCAGGGGGAAAGATTGTGAGGTGAAATAGAGGAAATCGAGCTATGGAATGCTCCAAATTTTAAGAGCGTATGAAAAATCTAAAAGGAGTTCTTTCTGTTAAGTACCTACACATGTAATTACGAAACCTTGTTAGCTAGTTAACTAACCTGTGTAATGTAATATACATTTAGATATATATAAAAATATATTTAGGAAGAGAGTAACCAAAAGTGCAGTGAGATAAGGAAAGTTTATTCAACAAATTGAATTATTATTGTAAAAATATAAATGTATATCGATATTTTGTAGGTATATTACAGAAAAGAGAACTCGTTATTTTAATTACTGTATATAAAATAATATTGATTAGAGAAAAAAGAGCATTAGAAATGATGCAAAAGATGGTTGATTTGGAGCGTACAAATTTTTCCACTTCGATTCCTTCCTCGTCATCAACAACTTCGTTTTCGTCATCATCTCTATCATCAAACTCCTCTTTGTCACCTCCAGATGTGATGATTGGGATTGGCTCCCAGTCCCAGTTCTCATCATCCATCATGACGGTTTCACCAGATCCCAAAACCCCTACGCAATTCCTGATGGGCTTGGGAATTCAAATCCTGGAAGCTCGACTACCTGATCATAAGCAAGCGAAAGGGTTCTTGGAAGGGGACCATTGTACAAGTCTTTTTAAAAGTGTGTCGCACTACTGTGATTATGAGACGAATCCGCTGGTGAGTTATAGACCTTAATCATTTTCATTTCATTAATTTTTTTCTTCCTAATTCCTGTTTGCGTCATGCTACTTTTCTCCTACATACTTTTTGTGTCCTTTTTGGCATTACTGTGGCTTGATCGATTATTGCATAAGAACTAAGAACGTTTTTCCATGAGTAAGCTCAAGCTGAGACATAGCTTGGTATTGAGGTGATGGTACTAGGTACCTACTCTTGCGGGTAGCGTATGCGTCACTACTTGGTAGATATAGATGATGGCGATGGCAAATGGCTTTCGTTGGGGTTTGGTTGATTCTCAGCTTCCTTCATCCTTTTTCCTCTGGGTCATTGATGCTTATGAATGCTTTGCATTCATTGATTCATTCTGCGTCTCAGTTGGTTTATGTCATGTATTATGCATTATGTATGTTCATATACTTACTTTATATCTTTATGTTATGTAAAATTTTATAGTGTCGTCAGCTTGCATCTCTACAATTTTTGCTGATGTCCGACCCTTCCAATTTGACATTGGAAGTTGTTCTCACACCTACAAAACTTGGAAGCAATAATTCTGCTACTTCTACAACAAACTCAAATGGAAACAATATGATTCAAAATGAAATGCTCATTGAGAAATGGAGAGTGACTTTGGTTCCTGATGAGGAAACTGAAGCTTGTTTAGATTCAACTGGGGGTAACCGGGGCGGTCCGATACCAATGACACCTAGGAACTTACATAATGCGGTGAGATCCTTCCTTCACTTCTCTCAGTTGGCAGCTTGGCTATCAAAAAAGAATGAATTTACATCTGCCTGGAAAGTACGAATTGATACGACGGACAGTGGAGCTGTAGGCAAAGAAGGATGGGATCGGCATGAGTTTCCAGTAGTGATGCTGGAAACTCAAGGTTTTTGGGATACTCATCATCATAGTCGGGGATGGAATAAAAGTCGGAGCAATTCCAAATGGATGGTTAAAGTGAGTAGAAAAAAAGTCTTTCATTATAAGCTTTAATAGAAAATAAAGTGAGTTGGCCTCCAACACATGAATCTTTATTGCATATTACACAACTTTTTCATTTTCAATGCATGAGGGTGATGATAAGATTACGGAAAATAATGTGGTCGTGATGCGATAAGTATTTATTTGCCCATTGGGAAGTAAATGAGCATGCAAATGGAGCGCATAAATAATCTAGTTATAGGAAAACCCATGTGAAATTATGCATACTCAATTTACATCGTCTCGTTCTATTTTTGTGCTCTCATAAAAAATGTAGGTCACGGTGGATTCATTACCAAGAATGGAGAATTTCCCTCCGCTTCCAGTTCCATGTCATATATCTAGTATTACAAAGCCATGTCTTTCAACAAACAAATCTCAACCATTTTATGGCATGCTTGGGGAAAATGAAGAAAATGTTTCGGGAGTCCGGATACGATTTCGAGGTGGGAGAAGTCGTCGAAATGCTAGTGCTGGATCTTCTCATCGAAGGCCAAAGGTATTAATTACTAGCTTGTATTTAGGCTTGAAATTAATGTTGAGGAAGTTTTTATAGTTTGAGTATACTGCCTCCGTATCATATTAAATGTTCAAAATTATCATGATTTGTGTAGAATCTTCGAATCGCAATACCTGAAGCCACTCAGACCTCTGATGAAGAGAATGCTGGTGGTAGTAATGATGTTCAGAACAAAGAAGCGATAACAGGGAATCAATCTATGAAAATTCCGACGCTACGGGAAAAGTTGCAGTTTGAATCAAGTCTTAATCATGCAACGAGTCTAGTGTTTCATAAAAGTGGTCTCCCACTCACCTCAAGTCCTGCACCTATTCGAAGAGTTGGAATTGCAACTGCTGGTCGGTTCGATTTTGACTCCACGCTAATACCAAAATGTAATCGGGGGAGGGCTGTGGGCTGTTCTCATTTCCATGGACAAAGGTATGTAAATGAACTTTAGTATGAATCATGTATGTATCATGTCATGATGTAACAGAATGTGTTTTTTTTCAGTGCTTTAAAAAGGATTTTTTGTGAACTATTGTTACAGATTGTCCGAGCCTAGTCAGTCCCTTCTTGGTTCATTTGAAGAATCCGTTTTAAATGGGCGCATCGAGCCAGTCTCAACAGTGGAAGGATTCACGGCTGAAGTGGATGTGGGCTCTTCTCACAATTTTAAACTCCCTGTCACCGTTTTCTTCTACACGTTCTGTGATAACGACAGGGTGTCAGCGCCATACATGGTAAGTATCGTTTTTATGTCGTGACGTGACTCATGTTCTCTTTCTCTCCTCTTTTTCTTAACCTCTTTAAAATTGCTTCTCCTATATACTTTTTTTATTTGCTTGCAATCCTTATAACCTAACATTGAACGCATGGCTCTTTGAATTTATTGCGACGTTCTATTTTGATCATGTGCTGTGAGCATGGTTAATGTTTGTTTGGAAGTTGCGAGTAAAGATAAGAAAAAAATATGTTCTCAGTAAACCAAAAAAGTAAAGTAATAACACCGACCAGTCTACGCCGTTTCGCTTCTTTAACTTTTTGACTTGGATTACATAAAACATGAAATGTAAGCAAAAGAAACAGAATATGTGTATGTAAAAGAAGACCTTGGCTCATGTTAATTACCTCATATAACTCACCTTGATACTTTTTTTGCTTTGCTTTCACATGGCTTTTTATTGCTACTCTCACATGCTGAGTGAACTCAACCATGCATTATGTGAATGTGAAGTGCACGAAAGTATGTAGTATTGGGATTTAACTTTAATTTTGCATCGCATCCTTGTTGTGCTCTGCAATGTGGTGTATAGTCAGATCTTGTGTATCTCTGTGCTCTTGATCATTATGTTTTGCATAGCATATTATATTATAGCTGAACATACTTTTTAGCTTCTGGAAAGCCACAATATATAGAAA
This sequence comes from Orchesella villosa, assembly GCA_036850725.1. NCBI lineage: Eukaryota > Metazoa > Arthropoda > Collembola > Entomobryomorpha > Orchesellidae > Orchesella > Orchesella villosa. Next base: position 18,629 of record JAANSM010000164.1, on the reverse strand, counting down.
CAAAGAAGAGCTTTACTCTTATTTTGCACTCACTTCTTATCGACATTTGCTAGACATTCATTTTAAATGTATGCAATACTATATTCTCGTACTTTGTACTGTATATAAAAAGTGTTCCCAAACCAATGCTAATATATGAATTGCTGCTTCTGTGCCAAAATTTGATCTCGTGCACCAGTCTGTAGTCCTGATACTTTTCCACGTTCCATGTGTATAATATATTCACTGCACATTTTTCAGATAGCCAAAGCAATTGAATTGCAGCAGGCAGACCATCGTTTAGAAAAAAGTGAGGAGAGAGAGAGAGTGTGAATTCGAGGTTGAGATTTTTTGAGTTGCTAACTCTTATCTGTGTCTCTGTTCCCATTCAGTATTCAAATGCGTAACCTTGTATTTTTTCATTCTTATATACTGATCACTGATTCTTGCCGAATATAGCCCCTCATTATAAAGTTGAAAGTCTCAACTTTTGAGTCCTATTTTTCACTCATGGAAATGTTTGCGAATATAATAACATGAGCCAGGGTTTATCAAGAGCAAGCTATACAATCAAAACATTTCTATCTAATTTATTGAAGTTTATACAGTTTTGTTTTCTTGTCCTGAACCTGAGCAGAGAAGAGTAGTCGACTGCTTTTCCCAAAATGAAAAACTCAAGTAGCAACAACAACATTCATGATATATAATATGAACATACAATAAAAACAAAAACATGTTTGGTTACAAAAATACATTTGTGCAAAACACCTCGTATTAGGCTTTGCAAACAGCAAAAGGAACGCTGTATTTACATGAATCGGCTTTCTAATCTAATGCAAAGACGGCTCACACAGTTGGGAGAGTAAAAAAAGGACAAGAAGAATTATGGACGAGATGCATGCATACATTGACATTGGAAGTACTCCGAATGATTTCAATTTGTAAATGCTCACCGAGAATAAAAATGGCTTACAAATGTTGATACTCAGTTTTTTTCTTTTCTTGAACGTTGTTAACATAATGGGAGTTCATAAGATCGAGGTTGGAACGTTGAAAGTATCACTCAGGAAGGATTAAACAAAATATAATATTGTAAACATGACATGATGCATTGCTGTTTACATCGCCAATGATTATAAGTTAAAAGGAAGCAGTTGGAAAATGCCCACACGTGACATGCATACAGTTTTAATGATTAAAAAAAGATGGGTATATATATACGCATTTCTATTTTGACACCACATATTCAAAGTTAATAACACTTCATCGGGTTGATGATCTTGCTAACAATAAAGGATAAAATTAAGCTACAAAATAGAGTCACTTGACATGTTTAAAAGTTGATTGAGATTGAGGGTTGTAACTCAATTTAATATCACCGATTCACCTTATCTTAATCACTTGTCGTTGACTCATGTCCTCATTCAATTTGAAAAAAAAAACACTTTATGATTACGTTGCGTTGACCAAGTGAAACTGCTTATGAAATCATCAAACATGGTGTTATTATACCTATTAAAATGAATGAGTTTTAGCGAAGTACATTCGTACGTTGCGTACTAATGTACGTTAGCTTCCTATTTGTGTACAATTTTGTTATCTTTTTGAATTGCTTTCTTGCTTCCTGGTTTACTTTTATCAAGTGCGAGTCCATGTAATAGATATGATTCATTAACAGCGTTGCTAATGCTAATCATTAATATAATGCTAATGTATGTGTGATTCTTGATTCTTAAAATGAGGTAAATTAGATGCAAATGGGTTTTTATTGTCTAATTAAAAATCTAAAACAAGAACTGTTTTTTATAAAAATGATTTACAGGCCCACGTCTCATTATCTCCAACCGTGTATCCTGTCCCACGTCGTGGAACGATTCAAGTGACACTTTACAACCCGATGAAAACTGTCGTGAAGATGTTCGTGATTAACTATGACCTCTCAAGCATGCCAGCCAACAGTCAAACTTTTATACGTCAGAAAATATTATTTATGCCGTTGGGCAAGTCAGACAGGGACCCTGCTGCTCGGAAATGGCTTCGCTACCTGATTCACCTTCGATTTGGCAGTTCCGCAACTGGAGACAAAATTTATTTGCATAAGGACATTCGAATGATTGTTCTTCAAAAGTCGGATGCTGATACGGCTCTTGGTCTATCCTCATTTACGAGAGGAGGGATTTCCCATCCTAAAGATGAGAATGACAATGCGGAGCCGTATGAATTACGGAGTTTCACTTATTCCGCAGATATTCCACCATGCAAGTAGGGTGTGTGGGTGCAGTAGCTCTTGCGACGTTCTTTGTGATGAGTTACGCAAAATGAGGAAATCAGAAAAGCAATCCAGTTTTAGTTTGTAGAAGGAAACCAGTAAAGGTTTAAACCGTCGTGGGAAGTCAGCGTTTATTGATGGAGTTCGTGTGAATATAGATTTAGCGCAGTGTGTACAAAAACGTCTATGAAATACTATGTATAATGAAATAATATTTAGTTGACCAGATGTATAGCACTTTACTGCATCAGATGTCAATATGAAAAATAAAAAATCGAGTATATATATATATAATATGACACATCAACATAAAATATATGTAATGCTGTATTTCTTAATAAAAAGTTTGAAAATCAAATTGTTCATTGTAAAATCCTACTTTATTTCTCAAACCCAGTTTAACTTGATACATTTGGTTTTCCACGGACACCATGATTTACCTGACAGACATTCAATTCCCTATTCGCTTTCCTGTAAAGCTTTCGTTGCTCCTCTATATCATAATTTACTTGATGGTGTAAAATAGAGGTTTCAGAGGGGATGGAAGTTACGGAATGATTCCGTTTCATTAGCTCAACCTAAACATAAGGTGAAAGCGTAAGGTTTAAGCTAAATTTCTGACATCATCATTCATCATAAAAGAGCATTTTGTATTAGACGTTAAAATCGTTTAGAGAAACAACTATATCAGGTCTAAAGTAATAAAGTACATAGGAAGTGTAAGGCTCCACTAATGTTGGGGGCAGAATGGAATAGTCTAATCCTTTCTTATGAATCCAGTACAAATGAATGATCCCCACGTATGATAGGATAACAGTGACAGAAACTACAACCACTTGAACCAGCATGCAATCATACAAGGTGGAATAGTCCAATCCTTTCTTATGAATCCAGTACAAATGAATGATCCCCACGTATGATAGGATAACAGTGACAGAAACTACAACCACTTGAACCAGCATGCAATCATACAAGGTATCAAACCATGCAACATTGGCCACCATAACACCACAAGGATACTGCAAAATGGAACTTTGTAATAATGAGGGCCAAAATTGTTTACAAACAATTAGTTATAATGAGAAAGAGTAAACTATACGCTACGGCTTTCGACAGTTGACACTTTTGACACTAGAAAAATTATTAAAAATGGAAAGGTGTACTCTGACACCCACACAAACCAGCTTTGTAAAAGAGGAGGGGCATCTACTAGTAAGGTATAAAATGAAATTGGGGTTCTTTGAGATTGTGATCATGAAATGGGATATATTCTGTAACTAATAACTAATTCCCAGAATTAGCTGAGTGAGACTTCGAATGCTAGTAAGTACTTACCCAGTAGCTGTATCAACATATTTTCACCAAGACTCGAAAATATTCCATGTCGAAAGCCGTTGTATCTGATTCAATGATCATATATATGCGGTGGCGGTGAGTGACTCACCGATTCAGTAACGTATGCTTCTGTGGTTGAAGAGAACATCATCTCATCGGCAAGTGCCACCACCCCACCTGCATCATGTCTGTCTGGATCTGGATCGCTTTCGTTACCATAAGGGGGACCTTAAAGCTAATTGAAAACCGTATAACTAAGTTAAAGGAGTCGATTTAAACCAATGAGTTTGAAGGAGAAAGTAAAACTTGCGAACCTTTCTTCCTTGTGGGACTAATTACCATCACAAATGTATGTCTGGATCGCTTTCGTTACCATAAGGGGGACCTTAAAATTAATTGAAAACCGTATAACTAAGTTAAAGGAGTCGATTTAAACCAATGAGTTTGAAGGAGAAAGTAAAACTTGCGAACCTTTCTTCCTTGTGGGACTAATTACCATCACAAATGTATGTTCAGGAAATTTGCTACAGTCTTCAATTAAGTCAATTGGATACCCTAAACTTGTTTCCTTATCATGATGAATAAGTCCTGCTGGTCCAGAAAAAGCAACAACGATCATAAACACTGATACTGTCATGAGTATTTTCCCCTGTTGAATCACATAAACATAACAACACCAAATATTACTAAAATTGTATTAAACGATTTTGGGCTTTCGATTAACTTTCACAGAACTCAACTTTCTTCGAATTAAATTTGTTCGTTCAATCTCACCGAAATAAAAGGTATTATGACAAGTTTTTTACTCATGGCGTAAATGCAAATTCCAGAACCAATCACCAATCCAATGGTAGCTGCGATGTATGCACAAAAGGAAAAATATAGATCGGTCTGTGGTTTTATTAAAGTATATTGCCGATAAAAAGTGAACCCATGGACGACGAGTTGACAAAGGGACGAAATCTAAAATAGAGAATCGGTTTAAGAGAAAAAAACTTTTTCATACATGGTAAATAATTTAACTTCTAGACGTATGTGTATTTTACAAAGGTGACAAAGTAACAACGAATGCAGCGCCTTTTTAAGTAAATAATATTCTTCAGTACGCTCGCTCGGCTAAGTCGTCTTGTATACTTACTGGAGGATACAGAAATGGCACTGGCTTCAACTTTCACTCTTCGTGTTTTCATTTTCCTGGCTGTGGAAAGAAAATGTGCAGGGGTTTTGATAAATTATTAAATAATATGCTAACATTGAATAATTAATATGAAGATCTCCTTTGCAACTTGGTCCAAAGTCCAGTCACGTCAAGTCAAAAAACAAAAATTTTGGGAATATAGTTGTAATCGTTGTAATTCATAATTACTATGACAAGACTATAGCACTGAACGTCCTGCTCCACTAAACTGCTCTCATAAAGTTAGGGGTGAAGGAAAAACGGTTCGAGGAGGGGGAAAAGAATTGGAGGATGCTCTGAAGCAACGTGTCGTTCTACTGGGGCTAAGGCTAATTAATGCCTAATAACAAATGAACTTTGATTGCTACTAGTTCGCAACCTCCACTAGATTATTAAACTAATCGTTTCGTACGAATCAACGAATCTTTAATTCTTTGCTTTCCATTTCTAATGAGATTTTTTAAATAAATATTTGGAGAAAGTGCATGTGTTCTAAAGACGCCAAAAAGTTCATAAATATAAAGGTGAACGAGTTTAATCAAATGGATTTGTTAAGAATTAGATTATAATTCACAAACTTTCATTGTATTTTCTACCGACAAAAGGATCGACGTTCGGCAGTGCTAAAATGAACAACTTAATTTCGAAATAAATGTGAATGGAATAGTTTTAATTTATTGTCTTGATGCAAAAATATATATAACCGAAAACTTCATTTTCCAACGACAGCGCTCAATTCTCGATGCAACTATTATGCAGCTAAAAATAACGTCTCAACTCAAAATATAGATATAATTGCTCGAATTTATTCTTAAAAAATTGTCCACAACCCCATTATATATAATATTGTAGTATATAATAACCAGTAAGATTACCACATAAGGTATATATGTATATATTAATAATAATATGAATAATTACACACGTACATAATATAATGTGTTGTATATTATGTGTTTTTACTATTTTTTGTTAAAGATTTCCTAGAAACATTTTCTACAAAATAAAAGCTATATGCCATGATTCTCACTAACATATAATAGAGTTTCTGTTTACGTATGTGTGTGTGCTGTAAAAGGTCAAAAGGCTACAGTTTTACACAAGCATTTAAGGATGCAAGTTAAGCTACAGTTACAAAGCTTATTTACCAACCATGTAATATAACTTTGCTATACTCTCTAAAAAACTTCATATATATATATACCAAGCAAAAAAAAGTTCACTTTGATACAATTTGACATTTCACTATATATCTACACAACTTATATAATTGATAACAATAATAATATAATGTTAATTTGAAAAGATTTGTTTTAAATAACTCTGAAAATATACCTATAAGCTTTGATATCCATTTTTCTTCTCGTTTACCTATAAACTAATATATAAATCTTATAATATATAAAGTTGAATAGCATCATGATTTGAAACTTTAGAAAAAAGATTCAAAAAAAATCTAACATAAACTAAAAATTAATTAATTATAATAATATAATTATATTACGTTTCACAACATTTCACACAGTAACTATATTGTTGTTGTTTTGTAACTGAAACATATTAAGAGACAAAAAAATCATAGGATTAAGTATATTTTGGCTTCCAAAATGATTGACAAAAACAATTGCCATAATATATTATTCAATTGACATATTATATAACATGATGATAATGATTGTTTTTTTGTTACTATTTAGCACAGAACCAAAATATAAAAGAGTGTGTGTATTTTTTAGTAAGCAGGTAAACAAATGAAAAGATTTTTTCCTTTCTTTCTTTCGTTAATGATTGTTGAAACAGAAAAAGTGTGTAGTGGATAAATAGATATTTGTAAGCTACAAACAGTTTTCAATATATAAATTCCTTTTTACGCTCTTTCTCTTATCCTTCGTCGTTCCCTATATAATTATTATTATTACGTCAAAAACTCTGTGATGTCGAGAACATATTTTTTTATGTCACGTTTTCTTCTTGTACAAGTGTACTAGTAGTAAACAATTCTAAAAGTAACAACAACGAGACAACAGTGGTGATTTCATTTTTTTTAATAGTGAATAATTTTTTATATATATAATGGTTATATATATCTTCTTCATCATCATCATTATCATCCGTAAGTAACATGTTTTGAAACCTTTCCTATAAGAAAACGTAAACTAATGTATATATATCATATCATTTCATCATTGTATTCAAAAAATCCTTATCACTAGATTTATATAGTAAGTATAATATATATAGCTTTTTTGTATGAATAGTTTCATTTATCCTATTTTTAGCATATGTTCTTAAAGTATATATAGTGTATATAATATATGCAGTGTAGTAGCGTAAATATATACTATTATATATACCTAAATTGTAGATTGTACAACTATGAGTTTATACGATTAAGGTTTACGGATGTAACGTAATGTGTAGTCCTTAGTAGTTTTTTTTTAGTAATGTGTGTGTGTAGTTGAACTTATAGATCGTATATAATATATATTTATATAGCTGTGAGTTCCTCTAACTTGTAGTTTTTTAAGCTAACTTCCTAATATATATTTATATATATATGTATACCTAGAGATGTATATAGCACTTACATAATATGATTTCTCTCGCTCATGAAACATTGTGTTTATTTTATGCTTTCTCCGAAAAAACGCATACTTTTTCTCTTCTTTTTTGAAACAGGTACCAAACATACACTTTTTTTTAGCTAACTAAAGTTTTCTTCACCACAATTTTTCTTTTCATCTGGATACATCTCTCTCATCTTTTACTTTCACCCTCATTTTATCTTGTTTAAATAAATTAGTCATAATTTCTCAACTTTTCTTTTATACACTTTCACCTTTTTGCCGATATATTCCTTCTGGTGCTTCATTCTTTTAAAAAACGTTCTGAACATAGTGAATATATGATAAAATATAATAAAAACAAATGATATAATAATATATATATATTAATTGGGATTGAAAAAAAGATTTGAATCAAGTATTTTAGTACTCTCTCATATAAAAAATTACTTGTTGACCTGCATACGTATATCGATTTCATATTTCACTGTAATATAACACTTTTTTCTTTGTCCCCTAAAAAACTGCTGTCTCATTTCCTTATATATATACGATATATAATAAAACTTGTTTGTAAATTGTATTAGCACTCACAGGCAGTTATTACATTCCGTGTTTTTGTAGAATATTGTAAGTTTAATATAGATATATATATATATTTATATTTTATGTGTACCATATATCACTTGTTTTTAGAATTTTTTACTTTACTGCACGACAACGTATGTGTGTTTTTTTAAAGTGAAGTTGTCGTTTTATCTAGAGCATTATAAATGTAGCAATTGAACATGACGTGTTTTATAAAGACTTTTTTCCGTTCAAAAGTGTGAATGAAAATTACGTACATGAGAGATAACGAGAACGATCTTATATAATTATCAAAATGCATATATATAATATATATATATGAAATTTTACAGGCAATTTTGGAAAACAAAATGATAACTTTTCTATAATTCAATTGAATAATATTATAATGACAAAAATGTCGATTTAGAGCTGAAGATTTCAAAACAATTTTTGCGAGTTGAAAAAACAAATTTTGTTCCGTGAATCTATTTATATATATATATGCCGCAAATTGGTGAATACTTGTACATGTCTCATTTCATCACATCACCTAAAAAGATTTAACATTCCTAAACATTTTTTTTACTTCCGCACACCTGCATAATATATGTGCATATATATAATTTTTATCTAGATAGTAAGAGCAGCTGTGTTTATATATATCGTTGATGCAAATTGTAGATATTTTTGATGCGTTGTTTTTTTGTTGCATAATATTATGTTTTTGTAGAGCTCGGCAGTATCAGCAGCACTTGAGAGAAACGATTTCTTGAAGACTGGTGAAGTATATATCGTAATATATTGTATCTATCCTTTTTTTTCCAGGTGGTGTTGAGAGGAGATGTTGCTTTGATGAAAGAGAGAATCCAAAATATAAAACAAATGTCCACTGTGGAAAAATCCTCTTCAGCACTTATATAGTCCATCCTAATGTTAATGTTTTTGAAGTAGTTGTGTAGCAGTAGTATATAGTAGTAGTTATATAGGCCCCAGACAGGAAAAAAGCACATGCGCTCGCTCATTCGTTCCTTCCACACCTCATCCCGTCATCGCTCTCTATTTCTCTCTCTAGAAAACGGGTTTTAAAAAATCTAAGGGAAAGAGGAAAACAATTAACATACACAAGACCTTAAGAATTTGTTTCACAAACCAAGAAAAGAACAAAAAAAGACTGAAAGTATAAAAAAGACAGCAACAATATAATAATAATATGGTTTCTTGTTTATTTCTATACAAGTACAGAAAAAAGAATGGGAAAAAGGTGTAGTTTATATAGATAAAATATGCTTACATCAAAAAAACATATTAATAATATCAATTATTATAATGGTAAATTTAAATATAAATTTAAAAGAGAGATAATCTATTATGATTACCTTCAAAAGATTAAAATTTGTTTAGAGAACGCTTCTTTAGAATGCTTTAATTTTTGTATTTGTTTTTAGAAGAATGGCTTTGTGAGAGATTGATTGCGTCGTTTTATTACGGTTTTGATACTTGTTACTTATCGAATCATGTGTCCACAGCGAAAAGTTCTTTGTGCAATGCTGGAAACTCTAAATGAGATGCCATTCTACGTAATCTTCCTAGTGCCTCTAAATGTAGGAGACTGAGCTCCCTGTGAACAAAACAAAGAAAAACTCATTTAATTTCACCGAAAATTGCATATACGAAATGCTATATAATATTATCAGGAATTTTTAAAATAAATAAGTTACCTTAATTGAGGTACACGTGCGGTCAAGGCGTCTACAACGGTGACATCCCCCTTGATTGGATGTCTGTGGGTCTTGGAAATTTCCAGCCGTAAGGATCTCAACACAGCTGCGTTCAATTTACCGATTTCTTCTGTTCCCTTCAATCCGGGTCGATCTACGTACATGCCAATAGTAAAAATAACATAGCATTTTAGAATCTTATTGTTCAAACGATACGATCAAAAAAAGAAAAGTAAAATGTGAAATATTCAGAATGCTTGGTTAACCCGGTGAGAGGAGGACATAGGCGGAGTAGAGTGCGAGTTGAGTCTCGTTGAGTTTGAGCTCTGCAAGGGCTCTGGCGACGTCGAAGATAGAGGAGATGAGTTTCATTTCGGTGGTATCCGCAGTGAGAAAGGCATCGGGTGGGAGCAGTGTTTCACCAAATAGGACGGAGTTGGTCGCTGGATCAAAGTGACGTGAGACACGAAGAACTACTAGTTCAAAAGCACCGGCTTTCAGCAAAACTATCTGATCATCTTGAGGAAGTCTCATGAATCCAGGAACCATCTTCGCAAACTCGATTATTTGTTTGGACGACGGCAGTGAGGCGATTGGCTGCCTCGATCCACAGCTCTTCATGACTCAAGTCTTTGTAGTAGAGGACTTTAGAAATATCCTGAGGACGACGGAGCATATCTGAGATTTGTTCTTAAAGGGGGGAACAAAAATTAACTTCATTATTTTATTTTCCTTTTATTTCCCAAAATTTTATTACCATTTTGTTCTGAAACTTGGTATAGCTTACCAGTGGAATATAGACATGTCCGATTGTGTGCATCAGTGATAGTCCTTGCAAGGAGTTCTGAGATCTGGAAGAACAAATAAAAATGTTTAAACTTGTTTCACTTTGTAAAAAACTTATAAATTTTATAACAATTATACTTGCTCCTTACCTGGATAGAATTCGCAGAAGGCAGAGTGTTACCACTACTTGTACTCGATGTCGTCGTCGTGCTGATGTTTATCATGTTTTGTGAGTCAGGTAGTTCGGATGACGAGCTAGATCTGTTCACTACTACGGGCTCGAAACCACTACTGGTGGTCGAATCTACGAAATCCCCACCAATGTCATAGGATAAGCCTCCAGGTTGACCTTGCTGTGAAGTTTGATTGTAGGCATTAGGCGGAGTGGGGGTAAACCCTCCATTCGGCGTGTACCTGTTGTACAAAGAAGCATTTATTAGCATTTCTATTTCCATTAACAAAAATGACCTTGCTGTGAAGTTTGATTGTAGGCATTAGGCGGAGTGGGGGTAAACCCTCCATTCGGCGTGTACCTGTTGTACAAAGAAGCATTTATTAGCATTTCAATTTCCATCAACAAAAAATTAACTCTACACAGGTTATCTAGAAAATTCTCCACCATTTTTGTCTCACGAAGCCCCATATATCCCAAGTGATATAATGATAAACTAGCCGTCCAAAGATGCATTTTTAGACTTACAAGTATTGTCATATGCAAATCTGCTAGTAAGTATGTAATAGCAATAGCACAAATTGTAAATGTTCATTCATAAAATTTTGTCATATCTATGATTCATTAGGCTTGGATGGTTTTATAGCGCATTCACAGTTCCACATTTGTAATGAGAATTCGGTCGTCTGCTTTCACTCTTTGTATTGAATAATAATAATTGTTATGATGATCCAATTATCAGTACCAATTGTTTTATGAATTCTGCAAGTAATCAAACCATATAAAAGTGAAACGCATGCAGTAAAATGTGTGCGATATACATATATACAGACATCAATCGACCCATTTCACATTTCGGCTTTTTTGTACAATATTTTAAAGAACCATTCATTAATAGAATGAATGACATATTTGTACCAGTCATTATAATTTTGCATTAAAAAGAGAGAGCATTGTTGATTGTGCTCTAAAATTGTAATACGAGACTCAGACAAAGTGTTCTTGTTAGCTGATACATGTCAGTAACGTTGCTCATTTAATGGCATCGCATATAATTTTCCATTTCTTCTTCGCTCAAATTTCTGTTCTAAGACATCCAATACAATTTGGGACTGATCATGGAATCACAAAACACCCAACTCCATAATGAGTCGGGACAGGACAAGAACTTCTTTCAACTTTTTTAAGAGTGAAGCTTATTACTGTGCACATGAAATTCGATCAGAGATACTCTAAACAAAAGAAGTAGGTCTACACAATATTTTTTCCTAACGGTACCTGCCAAAAATTATGGCGTGCGGGCTCCCATCGAAAAGTAAATATTGAGTGACTGCCGACTGTTACTAGGCATAAAAGTATGGTGTTTGTGAGTGAGTTTGCGTTGCGTACAACAAAAAGCAAACTAAAAAAACCTTACTGCGTTTCAAGCAGACCTGAATGAAATACAGCAACCAGACTTCTGGTCTGGCTGGACTTGGACTGCTAAATAATACTGTAGGTGTTTACATATGTATATATGTATATATGCCTATATACATTGGGGCAAGAGGGACAACAACGACACGGAGAAAAGGATACTTTTCAGAGAGAGTACAATCAACTTACGCTCATTTCTACATGGGTTCCGGTAACAAAAGAGAAAGAAAAGGAAAATGGGGGAGAGAAAAGTAGGTTATTGTACTTTTTTTATTATGTTTGTACGCCAACGTCTCAGGTTTCCAGGAAAAGAACTTTAACATGCCGGCATGTATAATGTGAGTAACTCATTGAAGAGTTTCGATTGCTTTATATATGTTCACTCGTCGTATGTGGACAGCTGTTCTATATCAAAGAATGAGTTGGGCAACAGCGCTACAGTTAAGTTCCGGTTGTATAAACGTCCAAGCGCAAATAATGCCGACGTGTATATGCTTTCGAACATAGTGACGACGAACCCCTGTGCTTTATGCAATGTTCCAGCTTTACAAAACACGTTTTGTGCTGCGTGGCCTACTTTTTATAATAAGGCAAACCAAACCAGTGTATGTGAAGTAAATTGAGACGTATGAACAAGAGGCTATAATGTCAAAGGGTGGAAAATTTTCTGCAAGTAGCTCTCAGCGTCACACCAAAGATTTTTTAGATATAATATGTACCGTTATAATGTGTGTAATGTAAAATGTGTGAACTTACTCATTGGGGTAATGACTGTAAGGATTAAGGTGTTGTTGAGGCTGATGTGGATTGTGGTGAGGATGATGGGTCGTTGTCTGTTGTTGATGATGATGTGGATGGTGAGGGTTATAAAGCGGTGCATCCGAACTTGAAGGAATGGTATCGTAGCCACCTCCTGAAGAGTCTGGCGCGTCCAAATTACTACCACTGCTCCCGGATGGTGGACCCTTCATCTGAGCCCTGTGGTAACGTACCTCATCTTCAACCTTTTCCCTTTGCTTCTTTGACATTCGGCCGAATTTGACCGCTGCAAACAGACAAGAATATTTGAATATTAATTTCATATAACTTCATATATAAATCATGTAGATACAAAAGGTTTTCGCGATGATGACAGAGCAAGTTCATGAGAATTTTTTGAATTTACATTTCACAGAAACGTTTATGTATAAAATTTCATAAGGTATGCAATAGCTTCCACAAGCGAAGAAAATGCAATTAGGTATAGTGTATATATGTATGCTTCCGATTAACATGGTGGTCCTTCGTGAGCAAAACGCATAACCTTTTTTAGCAGAGAAAAAGTTTGTACTTTGTTGCCTACAGGCACATTCAACATACGTTGGTGCTTGGCNTGCCTACAGGCACATTCAACATACGTTAGTGCTTGGCATATCTCCTTCACTTGCAGAAGTGAATCGTTTGGAGAAAATTACGTCAACTCAATTCTTCAGTTCATTTAACTTTGGCTTGATAGCTTTTCACTTCACTGCTAAAGCGAATACGCAAAGAAGGCTGAAAGGATTCCAAAGCAAATGAATATCCCATTATAAAGTTTGGACGATGATGATTTAACGGCAAAGAAGGCTTTTATAACAACATACGAACATATGTGCAAACATGCCTTCGCTATATAGGTAACCCGTAAGAAGGTTTGGTTAAATTAACAAGGCACTCTTTACTCAACATCCGCCATTTATTGCTTACAAGAATTTCTTTGAGGTAAAGCAATCCTAATCATCTGGGAGAGTCAATGAAGAAAATAGGAAAAATGTACCGTTACGTTCACAAGACAAAGTTAAGTCAGCGTCAGCAGTGAGCTGCAGGCTATATACATATATACGCTTTTTATGCCACAGGGAATACAAAGAGTTTATTGGAAGTTTAACTTGCTGCTCGCCAATTTCTTTACATATACAAAAACTCGGTTTTAAAGAATGGACGCTTGTGTATATTCTACTGATGGCAGATGGCATACATTCAATATTGAAAGAAGGAAGTGCAAGGAAAAGACTTTGAAACTTGTCGTTAGCATTTTCTTACACAAACTTTCATAAATTCAAACAAATCCGAGAAAGAAGTATGGTTAAATTTCCAATTTTCAAATTCAATCAAAAACTTACTCAAGTTTGCATATTATGCTTTTAGCAAACAAATAACTTTCTTCCATATTGCAACATTTTTTTTACAAAAGCTACTACCATATTTTTTATAAAACACTTTCTACAAACACCATTTACATTGAAAAAACTTATAATATATGCCTGAAACGTGAGGCATAAATTTTAACCCTTTGGGTAAAAATGTTTGAGAAATAATGGGGCAAGTGCAAATATACAGTTTTGCAAAATGAAAAAAAGAACTAAAAAGTTATAATATATGCCTGAAACGTGAGGCATAAATTTTAACCCTTTGGGTAAAAATGTTTGAGAAATAATGGGGCAAGTGCAAATATACAGTTTTGCAAAATGAAAAAAAGAACTTAACCTACATTTTTTACAAAATGGAAGTGAGCTTACGAGTTTCTTGCCTGGTAATTTAGGGCTGTATATACGTGTGTACGTATAAAAGAACGACCGATTGTGTTATCTGGTTTTTGTGTTATACTGCAATTTCAATTCTGCATAAAAATGCATATTTTAAAGTGCATGCATGCATCTACACGTAGTTTCATTGGTTTTCAAAATCTATATAGCACAGCATTAAGGTAAGGATCGTACGATACAGCAATATAATACCAAGCTTTAATACAGAATTCGGTCTCTCTTCATTGTTAGCACCAGAGTAGAAAACCGAGAGACACGAACCTAAACATATAAAAAGAAATGGAAACAAGAAACAATTCGGTCCATCTTCTCTCTTTTTCCCCATTTCTAATATAGAACCACAATACGATTCGCTACTACAAAACGTACTACACAGTATATCTATAGGCGCATAATATGTGATGTGATACACGTACCAGCTGAAACAGGCATCATAATCAACACCATCATCGTCATGATCCAAAGTGTAAAAAATTGTTTTACCGTACACCCGTTTTTTCTTCCATATTACATCCATCCTTCCCTTCAGAAATGAAGAGAGATATTCCCCAGAGTATTTGCAATCTGGGTACATGTAGGTACATGAAAAAGGCGAGAAAATATAATATGCATAGCATGGGTTTTCGGAATCAGTACACAATCTGTATGTGGATTCAATACGCAAGGGAATGGAAAATAACAGACCATTCTCATCTCTCAGTCCCAAAGAGCTGAGAGATACATAAGGAAGGATTTTTTTCTTCTAATACTACGTCGTACCCCGTCATACACACACACGAGGATGTGAATAATACGATGAGCCCACATGAAAGTATATGCTAGAACCTGTGTGTAGTTTGTGTACCCAAACCTAGTAGATCTGGCAACATGGCATGGCATGGAAGGAAGGAAAAAAGGCAAACATTCATGTGGTGTACTAGTAATATAACGTAACATCATCATCATCATCAACAACATTAGCCTCATGACGAAAAAAAACTATGTTGTTGTATACACGCCAGCCAGCCACAGAGGTTAAAGCCCTTTTTACTTACATTTTGGTCATAATAAAACTATGTTATGGAACGTTTGCATGTGCAAGTACTAGGGTATATCAGCCAGCAGGTTTAACGAACGTTCTTGGCTCAAAATGCCGCTAACCTATGCCTACGTTTTTGGGTAGACTGTTCTTGCTCGCTTCACCGTTTGGCTTGGAAATAGCATAGCATATAATATAGTCATATATAAGAAATGAAGTAGAGTGAGTGGTGTGTGGTGAGTAAGAAGAGTTCTTAGCTCTCTCACCATCATATCATATCGTGAGTGGTAAATACCTAGACACGCTCTCTCTTTTTTGCTGCATATATAAAACTCTATTGACTCATTCCTTCAGTCTTCAGTTGCTCTCTGGCTTTCATCAAGCTCAAGTCACGTTAGTCGTTCCTCCGACTCTCTTCAGGTTTATGTGTAAAACAAACTCTCTATCTATACACAAAATGTATGCATTCTATTGAATTATTCCTCTTTCTTTTTCTCTCTCTTTACTTTTGCATTGAACAAGCCTATGTTTCTTTTCAAGCTTGATTTGATTATGAATGTGATGGGATGCTACTATATGAGTGTATGAGCTTGCATTTTATATGTATCTTTTTTTCTTCGCAAAAATGGATATGCTACATTATAGTTGAGTAAGATGATGATGCTCTTCTGCGCTTGCCTACATTTTGCAAAGATCACTTTTAAAACTTCATCTTTACTACGACGAATACTACTACTACATATTCTCTCAACACTAGAGACTACACGAGTCTTTCATCATCATGTGAGAGCTTATGAGAGAAGAAGAAAGAGAGAGAGAGAAAAAAAAGTTTACTCTTTTATAGCGTCGATGCGGAAGAGAAAAAAAGCTTCCACCTCCAACAGAGACTTGCAAACTTGTTTTATTTATATATATTGCATAAAAAGAAGTGTGTATATAAATATAGGAAGGTAGTATTATCCAGCTTTTCACAAGATTTTTGTTTTTCATTCAAGTGCTTCTTACTACTTCTTGTTTTGTAAGTATCTTCTCTTCATTGCATTGAATGATCATCTGGGTAAATCCCCCTATTTTACTGGAAACAGCTTATTTATCAAAGGGAAACTAAAGTGTCTTTCCGTTTTTTATATATATCTTTTTATTCCATAGATAAACTGCTTTTGAACAGAATTATATGGTGCTAGTTATATTTTCTACTTTTTTATTTGACAGTATTTTCTCTTTTTTCCTTTCCACTCCTGGAGTAGTCCTCCATCTCAGATTTCCCTGATGAAAACCCTTCATTTTTAATTCTTTCAAGGGAAATGGAAAAAGACTTGAGAGGAGATGGGCGCTCGGCTTCATCTCCTTTTCTGTGCTCAGTACAAAAGAGGCGGAAAGCTTCATTTTGTGCCCATCGCCAAATCATGTAATGCTACTGATTCTTTCAAGGGAAATGGGAAAAGACTTGAGAGGAGATGGGCGCTCGGCTTCATCTCCTTTTCTGTGCTCAGTACAAAAGAGGCGGAAAGCTTCATTTTGTGCCCATCGCCAAATCATGTAATGCTGCTGATGCTTCTCCAAGAATGTAACAGTAAAAGCAGAATACGATCCGTATAAGTAACAAACAAAATTCTACACTAGTTCTCATATAATCTTTCATCCTCCAGCTAATCGGAGAACAACAATGGGGAAAACTTATAAAATGTATAAACATTTCATGAAGAATTGAAGCAAGAGTCTCTGGCGTAGAAAGAATTTCATTCCGACAGAAAACGCGAAGGAAGAGGTGGATAGTATATAATAGAAAATAGAAAGTAAAAGCTTACTTTCGTACAAGTAGGAGCGAAGGCGGGTAAAGCTATTATGTTACAAAATGCGACGACGATATACTCCGAGAAATGCTAGATCCCATGCTACTACCACTCTCACTTCCTCCTTTTCTCCTCAAAGAGAAAATTTCCAACATCTGATATGGGAATCTAGAAAAAAAACTGCTTGTAAAGCTGCAACATGCTTGGAATGCATTATGTACCACAATGTATTATATTCTTCATATTATGGGAAATAAGAATGTATTTTATGACTACAATATGAATATATATATCTCCACTTTACAACCACTATTCTCGTCTTCCGCCACACTACAATTTGACAAAGGAACATGCAAAAGGCTTCAGAGAAGAAGGAAACTATATACCCCCATTCTATCCGACGATGAGCCATAGCCGACCGACCAGAAGCGAAAAAGCATTTTCTTTTTGCAGAAAGTGAAAACACGAGTAGAGTTTAGCGAGAAAATACAACGTGTGTACCCTAAAGTGTGTATATGTGTGTGTGTGCTCCATAACTTTGTTATATAAGGCTTCTCTCTCCTCTCGCTTCTTCCACCATTTTCTAGTCGGCTGTTTGTATTTAGATCGATACTTATAGAGAGTGCCTTTGCTCCAACAAGAGGATATTATGGTTATGTACAATGTTTCTCTGTCTGTGTGTGTAGGAGTATTAATTGTATGCTAAGTATTTTCGGTGATATTTACGGAACTCTACTTGTGTCTATATATATGTGTGCCTGCGTAGAAAGTAGAAGTTGGATGGATGGATTACATTGCATTAAAGTGAATTCTTGTCTCTAATAGCTCACATACATATAAGAATATATTATATTACAACCACACAAACATGACTCCACTTGCTTGGAACTAAAAGATTGAATTGAATGATATAACACATGTTAGTTTCGTAACATGAAAATATCCTCGGTAAGTCTTTAAATGGTGGAGATAAGCCTTATATTCCAAAAATCCTACTTCACTATTCCAACTCACGATGAGAAACATGGAAGAGCATAAGCACAGCGTCAAACAGTATAGCACGTTCCTCGGCATAGCATCTATAGTGCATGGACAAAACACTCTCACTTTCATTTCCACAACTATAGCAAAAGCAGGATGAGGACGATGCCACACACTACTACTACTACACCACGTTCTTTTAGTTCTCCCGACCAAGTTTTTTTGCCAACAAGAAAATGTAGGTCAAACTGGGGCTCTCTCAATATCTAAATGCATGCACACACGAC
>JAANSM010000163.1:0-40453 GCA_036850725.1 Orchesella villosa | reverse complement strand
TGTTGGCCCGAATGTTGGAGGCAACAAGGGAGTTCTGGTTGTTGTAAGCAATCTCAGTCTTTTGGTTAGCGGTTCTGCAATTGTTAAAATGTTAAAATTATCAAAAATAATAATGGGAATATTTAATGATTTTATATGATATGGTTTCATAACGAGAAGACTTACGGAAAGTAGAAATATTTCATATCGTCAACATTTTTGGAAATGGACTGAGCCTGCGCCGGGGAGCTGGCCCAACAAAGGAGTCCCAATATGATCGTTTGCTTCAACATGATTATAAACTTCCAGAGATCTCACAAAATTCAAACAAATTTTGGCAGATCAAAGCCTATAGACGGTAGTGCTGCAATTGGTGATGGTTTGCAAAATTCGTTCGTTTATATACCATCCAATCTATATTTTGCAATAACGTAATGAATTTTAATTTTAACTGTTAGTTTGAGTGATTTACTACTTAACTACATAGAGGTTTATATATTATGCACGAAAGTTTTGTGATTAAATATTTGAGTTTAATTACCCCAAGTTTAGTAGATTTGAGCTACAAGTCGTGGACTTGCATAAGTCATACGTGCAGAGGCTAGTATTGGTGAAATCAGATATGAAAATAATAAATCATATTTAAAAAAGCGCAATCACGGAGATTTTTAACCTTTGAAGAAGCAGACGCATTCCCCCACGGTCCACAAATATATATTTCACCAATTATTCATTCATATACAAACAACATGATGCAAGCACAAGAAGGCTTTGTAAAGGTGTAAACGTTTGCTTTGTTAGTTTGGATTGGTTTTAACATGTATTAAATGATTTACAGCTTATCATTCAAGTTGAGGTTTGGAATCTGAATTTCATCCATCTTTGCATGAACATGAACGCTTACATCTTTATGACTGACGCTGGAAATTGTAAATATGGATTAATCTTGTCAAATGATGGCAAATACAGAGATCCGCCTAAAAATACGACCTGTAATCTTCAAGTGTGCATGAGTACGTAAAAAATGACGCAACGTCATTGCCATGATTAGTTGACTCCATAACATCGCATCGTTCGGTTATAGTTAACGTTTACTTCGCATTCACCCGGAAATGTTGAAACACTATGGATGATATCACGCATCACGCATACTTATGCATTGAAAAACAGTTTCGATTAGCTTTGAATGTTGAAGGCAACAATTTATTCAAGTTATTATCATACCCAAAATCCACTAATATTACAATCTGCATTACAAAAACATAATAAACTTTCACTGGACAGTTAGCTCTTAATTTCAGTTAAAAGATTTAACCGATCTGACCTTGTAGCACATAAGGTTTGCATGTAAGCCAGAGGACATAATATAAAGAAAGTAGTAGTAATAATAAAAGTGAAAATTAATAATTGAAAAAAAAGCCGTTGAACAATGGATGTAAAAACATCCATGTTTATATTGTTTGTAGTATCACTACTACACCTTCGATTTAGGAGACGTTTGGATCCAAAAGCATACTTTTATTGTCTGTTTGCCTTCCTGATTCAATTTTTTTGAACCTTCAACCTTTTACGTGGAGTACAACAATCCACACCATAGGTGTTAGATTCCAGTAAAAACTCGAGCTCTGACTTCTTTCTCTTTTTAGGTGCCTGCATTTGGTTTGAAAAATCATTGGAAGGATTGGCATTTACACAATTTCCAATAGCAGGGTCAGCGTCCTCACTCAAGTTATCACCCACTGTGTTATTAGAAGAGGAAGGCGCAGGCGTAGGAATGGTCTCTGATTCTAGACTTTCACTTTCAAGAGTGAACAACTTTTGGGTAGAAATAACCGAGTCAAATTGATTACTGCATACACCATAAGGCTTAATATACGCTGTACCATTCATAATCATAATATTATTCAAAGTTTGCTAACCTCTCGGAATTCTGGCGTTTGCAACCAGTAAATGATATCCTTGAGTCTGATCTCATTCGAATGTACTCCTATATGACTCAATAAGTCCTTAATCCACACAACCATACGGGGGCGGTCATTTACGTCAGGAATTGTTTGAATTCTCTTAGCGAATGTTTTCACTACTTCCATCATTTCGGGTGTGAGACTCAGGAAGGGCTTCTCTTGCTCACTGAAAACGTTCAGAATATCGATTAGTTTTACTGAAACTGTAATTTATTGTGCGTTGATGTAATGTACCTTTCAATTGACTGGCCCTGGTCCTGGTCTTCCATTCTGTTGCAGTCAGTTCGCCTAAAAATTATTTTATGAAATGAGTTTTTTTTAAATTTTGAAATGACTATGCTTTGTAAGAGCCTGTTTGTGAGAATTCGACAATTTGGGTCGAAATTTACGAAATGATGTATTCTAATTCATTTATAAGTGACAGTACTGCATGTCATGTAGTGGTACTGCCAAATGTGACTAAATGGGATAGCCCATGCTGTAACATTTAAGCTTCAAAAAGTTTATGGTGGGGGTATTAAGACGGGTGTACTAATAGGAAGTCGGGGTCGTAGGTTCGAAATGTACACCAATCCTATGGTGTATCGTTTTTGGTTTTCGTTTACACACGTTTTTATATACCTTACCACAATTTATTTTAGTTTGATTATTAGGGTATAGAAGTTTAGTTAGGTTATGTGACGATTCAAGTTATAGGTCGTGTTGTTAGGTTAAATAAAGTTAAAATAGCTTGCGTTAACAAATTGTCTCAATTTTCTTTATGTTGTTGCATCCATATGGAGCAATATAGTTATACAAATGCAATATTATGTTGCAGCACGGGCTGCCCCACTTTACTCCCATTTACCGTGTTAGTTCGTGTCAGGTATTATCTCGGTGATGCAAAAGTCTAATGATTTTAAATTTTAAGTTTCTTGAAAAGTATAAAGAAATGGGTGCAAAAAATTGTTCCTGCACAGTCGACAGTACGAATCCAAAACTAATTTTGAATGTTCAGTCTCAGTTGTTCAGTGTTCATGTTCAGTGTTGAAAGTCTCAAGGAATGGATTTACATATAAGCTCCATTAACACTACAGATCCTTTGATAGCATATTTTTCGTTTTGTCAAACGAAGGTTGTTAGTCCGAGTTTCCAGGAATTTACAGCAGTAAAAATTGTTCTAAACAATATTATGCGAAGCATCACTTCTCAATGAGTCAATGGCCGCTGCTACTCTGTTGTCTATATACTTAAACACTACGAGCATGTAACTTTATACCATACTTTTATGCATTACCTAATTTCATTGATTATATTCAATATTTGTATTGCAGTGATATTTCAAATAAATTGCAAGTCAATTAACCTTATTGCGAATTCGATGGGATTTTTTATATCAAACTGTTGCCTAATTATTTTTAAATATTTAATAGTAAATAAATATCCCATGCATGGCCTTTGGCGTACTGAACTTTGGGGTTCTTTCTACTAACCAATATACTTTACAAGCAAAAGGATTAGCCAAAGTGGATGTTTTGCCTGATATATATGACTTATTATTTCATATAAACTCACCTCACCCCATTTTACGAATGAGATGGTCGGATTTAATTACATTGGCAAATGGTAAATCACATTCACTGAATATGTATATCGACTAGTTCAGTTTCGTTTTTAGTTGCATGAAGCCGTTAGCCGGTAAAAAATAGATGCCATATGAATAAGTATATGTACGAAGTATTAACCTAAGATCTGAATCTGAATGTAGATTTTATGATTCCCGATTCCGATGCTACAACATACGACTTCATTATTCAAGCACGATGACAATGACCAAATGACGAAATGGCCATACAATTCACAATTTCTAGAGTCCAAAAGGCAATAATTTGATTTTAGTTTTTAAATGTAAACTTTGACTTATAGTTAGTAATTAGCTTTTAGTACTTGTATTACGTCTATCTCATCTCTTTCACAAACTTATACATATATGTTTATCTACAATGTGGATATTTATGTATTGAGTGAAAATACGTATTACAATACCCATCTTCTTCCTTCTCCGGATGCGGCAACTAAAAGTGCATATAGCTCCGGCATATACACAGTAAAGCTAAAAAGCTTGTAACATTCATTTTTATGTCTCTTGGTTGTTCGCAAAAAGTGTTTTTGATTTGAATTGAAAGTTCAAAAACACTGACATTACATGTCAGGAACAACAAGTGTGTCGAGTGTCAAATTTTCACATGTTGCACATTGAATGCTGGTTTGATTTTAAATACATAAGTAAACCCACAACCACAACTGCAGTTTAGAATTCGAGTCACGAGTTGGGAATAAAGGAAACAGATTTGTTTACAGTCAACAGTTTAAGCTTTATAGATTCGTCGACAAGATGAAGGTCAAACTTCAAGACGCCATTGTGGATTACTACACCGATATTTTAGCCCATTGTTTCGAACCGAATGGGGATCGACTGGGAGTAGGTACAACAACGGGCAAGATTGTAGTTCTGGAGTAAGTGGTTTTGATTGCAGAAGATAATAATTGAAGAATCAACAGTCCATATTCAATATTAATTTGTAATTACATTTTTTGTAAACAGTAAAGGTAATAGCAGTAGAGGTAATGAATTTTTGTTTTAACATTGTGTAGGCGAGATGATAATACTCAAATTACCCATGTGGCGGATACAATGCTTCCGGGAAACAGTGCAGTCCTAGGTCTCCATTGGAGTAGCAAAGGCATTTTTATTGGAGCTAAATCATTGCTGTATTTGTTGAAACCGGAAGATATTCATCATCAAGTAGGCGCTGCACCGTTACCCTACGTAAAGTTTGAGTGTTTGGCGAATGTCTTCGATGTTTGTAGTCAAGCACCGAATGACGAGAAGGTTTTTGGGGCTTGTGATGACTGCAAGATCCGGGTTTGGGATGTGGAAACTCAACAGCAAATAAGTGAATTAGCTGACCATAAAAGTGTTGTCGAAGTTTGTAATGCAAAGTTAGTAATAGTACATGCATTCCTGACATTGAATATTTAAATTATATTCACTGTTCTTACTTGCTTCTATCATTGTGTTTCCAGCTAATCCATTTCCAATGTCTATTTATCCCATTTAGCGATGAATATCTAGTTACTGGATCCCAAGATGGGAAAATCTATGTTTATGAGAGTAATCTAAGGACTAAAAAGCCTGTCATTAGCTTCGAAGTGGGGAAGCAAACGGTAATTTAATGGTGGCCCACCAATACCGCGTTATGCATAATGTTTTTATAAATCAACTTGTGAGGTTCATGTAAGTTATGCCCACACGTCTGTATTTTTCTTAGATATCTGGCTTGGACATTAGCCAGAACTCCACCTGGTTGGCCGCTGGATGTAAAGGATCTCCAATAATATATAATCTTCGAAATGTTGCGACTCTCCCTGAAATTGAGGTGGAAAAGCCAGGAAGTAAGTAATTATAAGAACAAAGAGTTCTAATCTTTTGATAGTTTTGATTCAGTTTTCTAGATAATGCTAGCAGTAATAATGGCTTATATTGTATAATCTTTTCCAGAGATATATACAGTTCATTTTGACAAGCAAAATAACCTCTGGTGGTCTGGTACGCCTGGTATAGTATACCGTTCAAGCGATTTGACTGGAATTTCGGCCAAACTGAAGTCATCATTTGGAGAAACGTCCATCTACCATGTGTTTTCGTTATCATCAAGTAATAATTGTTTCAGTGCTGCAGGATCATCAACTGGAATCCTGTTTTCAGAGAATGGGGACTACTGGGAAGAAATGATTCACCTTTAAGGTTTTAAACTTGCGAGTGTACGAATATTTAAACACTTGCTAGACATAATGCTAATAATAATAAAAATTTGATGAATTAACACTCCTATGTTAAATCCACTTTATACACTAAAGTATTTTTATATTGAGCGAGCAATTGGTGGGTCTGCGTACACCATAATTTTTATTGAACTAGGCACATGTAATGAGTTGGTTAGTGGTTACAAAAATGCTGGTTTACTGTTTTTTGTAAGCTAAAAATGTATGTATTAAGTTATACGTATAATTTAATAAAAGGAATGATATGTTTCTCGTATACTTATTTTTACAGTCGTATTAAAAACAAGTTCGCACATTTTTTATTGTTGATTGTGATCATCTCAGTTTATGATCTTATCTTACTTCCACCAAAATGATAGTCCAACTGATTCGCGTCAATATTCTTGAGAAGGTAACTTTGCCACTGATTTTTGTTTGTTCCAAATACGTGAAGCATATTCCTTGTTGCTTCGCCAAGTAATGGTCTGGTAATTCGTAATACTACCTCGAAAATGGAGGGTGCTGCAATTGATTTTATTTTGAAAAAAAACAAATAAATATCATAATAATTATAAGACGAATGTGAATATGAAAATGAGTCACGAATAATTATGAAATTATTTTTTTCTGAAGTCATTACTTACTGTTGACAAGAATTATATCATGTACGCTGCCAGGAAAATAGTTTTCGTATGCAGTAACGTACGACAAATAAACTCCGAGACCTGCATGAACGTCAAAAAAGAAAAGAAAAAAATCGTTGAAAATTCATTTTATATTTGAAAAGCTACAATCCAGCAAGTAGATATTAGGAACTGTGTTAACTATTATATACGTACAGCCGAGACAACCGTGAGTTGATACTGCATATCCTTCCATATCAAGTAGAGAAACCCACTGCGTGACTTGCTTTCCTTCACGTTGCAACGCTCTGATTTTAGCAGTCACCTCATCCAACGCCTTGTACAAGTACCTCGTTAGTCGTTGTCCCTTTCCGGTCAGTATCGCATTCCGAATGTCCCAATCTCCAAATCGTAATGTTGCTACTATTTTAGGCAGATTACAATATTTTATGCATCTTTTGTGTAAGGTTTTGAATGCTTGGATATGCATGCATGTGCTTCCTTACTCGGTCTTCCTGATTTATCATGGGTATCAATAAAGTATTCATAATCATCTCGAAAGTCCGACCAATCCTCTTGGTGAATGGTAGACATATTGTTCAACTTTCTCCATTTTAGATTCTAGGCGAATATAATAATAATTTTTGTTCATTTTTGTATTTGATAAATGAGTGTTAACACTAATAATTGATAACTGTTACCTCTAAAAGCATTGCCGTGGCTTGTTCATGGTTAAGGTTCTTCGCTAAAACATGAGTCAGGTTTGTATAGGATTAAGTTATTTGCACCACCAAGAAATTTCATGTTTTAAATTGTTTTTTATTATAGTGGAATAAGCTAAGTAGAGTCAGAACTTTGTTACCTCGTAGCCAACGAATAAGATATATATCTTCCTTCATGTAGTCCTCTGAGACCAAGGAGCTCACTTCATGCTTAAACTATATTTTGCATGGGGTTTCAAATTATACACACGGCATAATTTTAAAATGTGATAGGCCTTTGTATTCAAACTCTATTCATAAGCTTATCGACATATCAATACTACCTTCTCCAAAGCTATCCTTTCCATTTTTGTAAGGGATAAGTCTTGTTCCACAGCCACCGCATTGCAAAAATTAAAAATGTTTAGTGAAAATAAAATGGATGCGTAAAAGTGAGCAAGTTTCAATGAATCCATTTGAAAAGTAAAGTAGTAACACATTAATTAAGTTTGATCTGAAATGCGTAAAACAACTAAAAACCAACTAAACTATAAATCACACGAGACCAAGAATGAAAAACTACGCAGCTTTAATTTCATTTGAAACGGAATGGTTGCATTTTCAAAAGATCACAAGACAATTTATCTACTTCAAAGTTTAAAAAAACCAAGCTATGTCGGAGAATTCAATCCAGACGAATACAAACTGTGAAGACACAAACTTTCTAAAGTACAAAGATCTTCCATAACTTCATGTGAGATATCAAGTATTTGTACGTCGTAGGAATGCGATGAAAGAATGCTATAAGTATGAAATATCAACGTGCAATGATTTACTTTAGTATTAATTTACCCACGAGTTTTAGTATAAACCATAACGCATTTCTCATAGAGTCTAAAAATTATAACATCATCCAAACCAAAAGGAAGCTCTATAGGTATGGAGTCCATACAGAGCTTCCTTTTGGTTTGGTCGAAGAAATTATAAAAAAAATTAAATGTTTCATCAAACATCGAACATGTAGCAGAATATACCTTACGAAACACATTTTGGGAATACAGACACAAGAAGCATATTTTTTATTTCACAATTCGCCTTTTAGCTAGCATCAATCATATTATGAGATCAAGATCACAATTTACAGGAGCAATGCTTATTTGCAAGAACAACAAACAAGCCACAAGAACGTTCTAATTCTATTTCCTACATTATAATGCATTGAAAGCGCTTTATGCACGTAAAGGAGTTGTGAGATAACAGATAATACCTATCAATGCAGTACCTATACTAGCTTCTGGATGTCTGTGGTGTTAGGAACAGAAATGGACTACTTTTTTTGTTCATTATGGAAAAAAACTCACTCGGTCTATCATTAAAGTCTTATTTATAATATTAAATATCATATAAACGAGCTACCATTATATTATAAACCGGTCGTTTTACAAGATCTGTTTATCGCCCTTTCCCATTGTTTACGTCTTTTGTTTGTCTTGATAATATAACAAGTCTAGATAAGTTGAAAGTTGAAACAAAACAAAATTGAGATGCAAAAGAAACTTGCTGCATTCAAGTAACCACTAACTAGCTATCCTCTATTGATTAATACATTAGCTTGACGAAATACTACACTAACATTAACCGCTCCTCATAATCTTATTTATAGATAGATCAGCTTTGGATTAATTTACATTCCCTCATCACCTACTAAATACTTGTTGCGCATTGGTATATTTATCGTTTAAAACCTTACGACTACCCTACGAGTTTTTTTTCGTTATGATTTGTGATAATGATAAGAATGTGAAACTGAGATTCCGTGTCTTTGTGCTATGTCTTTCTGGCCAAGTGGCAATGTTATCTTCGACTTCTGCTCGTGAAAAGTAAAAGATTCATTTCCTTATTTTGCTTAGTTTGTCTTTTTAGAAACGAAATGCCACTTTAATTTTGATGAACTTTATTATCTCTTTTTCAAATAAAACATTTTATACTTCAAAAAATATTCAATAGTTTAGCAAATAAGAATAAACAAATTTGTAATGTGAATATGGGGCATATTAAGAATGCATTATATAAAGTGTCGCAAATTTTCATAATCAATAATTTATACACCAACTTCACCCGTATAAATTTTAGTTCCACCGTATTCGGGTGGTAGCTCATCTGGACTCACATATCTAAAGAGCTCGGGCTGCCATTGTGATTTGTCTTGGTTATACACCTTCAAGGCTCGTCGTGTTAAAGGGCTCATTAACGGTCTGATCACATTTAGAACCACTTCGAACACTGGTGGAGCTAAAATTAACAATTTTTGTAGTCAGTAATTATCTTTTTAATGATAGATGCTGCTGAATGTTTTAAACTTACTATTTATCAGCATGATCTTGTCAGCGTGTCCTGAATTGAAGCAAGAAGTATAAGTTATATTAAACAGATTTGATGCAATGAAACTGACATACATATGATTAATCCATAATAAAGGTATGCAATAATTATTTTGTTTTTGGACCTGGGAAATGGTTCTCGTAAGAGTTGGTAAGGTAAATATAAAACGGGACACCTAAAATACATCAATTAAAGTACATGGATATGACATCTAAGAAATTTTAGTAAATTGGCGGAGAAGGCCCATAAAAACGTAGAGACAAAATCATCGGATTGTCTGTATCAATTCATAAAACATCTTACAAGGAATGCAACCATGTTGACGGACGTTATAATTGTCCATGTTGATGATATAGTCCCATTGTGTTACGTTTTTCCCTTGGGCTTGCAATTTCCTTACTTCTCGGGTAGCAATTTCAAAAGTTCTATCGATGTATCGCTCTAACCGCCTCATTCTTCCCGAAACGACTGCTAGTCTCAAATCCCAAGAACCGAAGTTCGCAGTAATGATTGGTTTTCCTAAGTAAAAGGATAATTAGGGGAACTTCTTACACGTAGTATAATTCCTGTTGAGGTTCGGGTAAAAGCGATCTGTCAAACGACTGGATATTTGATGAAGAATGTATATAATATATTAGTTAGTTGCAAAAACGCAGCCACGTCTAGAAAATACCATCCGCATACCCATACCATACACGTCTTTACATGATAATGTACATCCAACTACATAATCAACGTCTACGTCTTCCTTCCATTACCCATTACAAACTTTGGCAAATTCCTGACCTCGGTGGTGGATGGGTATGTGCAAGGCTTATAACTAAACTAATCGTAAGCCCTCGGTATGGGTAGTCAATAGTCAACATGTATTTTATTAACATATTATGAGTACAATTCCGCAGCTTACTAATATCTTATCTGTATTCCTCATCTAGTCTTTTGTTTGACATATCGCTCAACCCGTATCTCAACCAGCTTTAAACCGTAACAAACATACCAAATTACGAATTTAAAATTAAAAAACAGTTGTTGTACCCTTTAGAAACAGAAAGGTAACAACAGTCAATTATAAATTACGACAAAAATCTACCTTCACGATCATAACTTTCTACGTATGCCTTGAAGTCATCTTCAATGTCCGAGAAGTCTTCAACGTGGATTGTACTAATGGTGTTTTCTTTTCTCCATTTGATGTCCTGTAAAATGCAGTAGAATAGAGGTTAAAGGTTAATTGACAAAAGTTATAAGTTCTCATCTAAATTTTCATGTCAGTGTTTAGTTTGTATGTAATACCTCCAGAATAAACTTCTCTGCCATGTTGACGTCATAATTTTTGGCTGAAATATTAATTAAAAGCCTTCGCATGAGAATTTGTATCTGATTTAATAACCAGAAATCTTGAGCATACTTATACGAGAAAGGTAAATTAGTTTATCATACCTCTAAGAAAACGGATTAGATAAATATCATGTTTCATGAATTTCTCCGGAAGCTTGTTGATAACTTTTGCTCTAAACTGAAAAGTTATAAATATTTAGATTTAGCTCACAACCTATAGCCGGAGCTGCAAACAAAATATGGCTACCTTAATTTTAATCGATAAATTAATCTTTAAGCTTACTTGATCTAAAGCACGCTTCTGTGCAGCCGTGAGTGTTAAATCTTCCTCGACCGAAACTCCAGACGCAAGCCATGGTGTAAGAGCAACAAAAATAATTGTCGCAAAAGTTAATAACATTGGATATTTCATGGTGCTGCAATAGCAAGGACGTATTATGTGACCATCAACAGTCAATTGTGAACTGATACTCGAAATGAAAGATTATATACCTTAAACACACTTAATTATAAAGTTGCGCAAGTTTTGCATTTCAAAGACGTCAAAGAAAGACAATCATGCAGCTTTGCATGTTGTATGTTAATGAAATAAACCTTTTTAGTTGTCGAAGACCCATATTGTTGCAGAATATACTTACCCAATTAAAGTTGTTTCTCATCATTCATTTGGTTGGTACGCATGTCATAGTCATAAATATAATCCGCTATTTTGCAACTGGTAAAGCTTGAGTTTATGAAGTTCATGTAGTTCCTTTTACAATGATTATGTTTCCTGCAAACGGTTTTTCAGTAACAAACGGTATTCCGCCATTTGCGAAAATACTTTTTGCAAAAAGTTACGCATACTTGTAGTTTACATGTGTGTAGGTGGAGGCGTGTAGAACTGGGGTATTGCGACCATGTCAATTGTACCACTATTACCTGTTTTTTTTTCAAAGGAACACGTACAAAAGTGGACAAGTAGGTATCTAGTTCCGTATTAATCTGCGCATTCAACATTATTTTTAACCACATCTGCGTGAGTACCAGTAATAGTAATTAGCTATATCGTATTATTATCAGAAATGCTACATTACTTATACACGACCTCACAATTAAATTTCAAGACATACGTCTAAGAGTAAAATAAAGTGAATGTTTATTATCCTCTCCTGTAGTAAGTATCCTGTCACCTGTCTCGATTATCGGATAATTCTGTAAGTGCGTCAACTGTTTAGCTTCTTAAAGTTTTTTTAAATTAAAAGTGTGTATCTTTAAGACTATACTTAATAGAATCTCTATTGATGTAGTACACGATAAACGGTATATCGGTAATAATAAATTATTATGTGACGATGAAGTATTCATCATCACGTATTACGCATTTACTGGTTTTGACCTTCCTTTGCGTACGTGAGAATTATTACTGTATGGTTAATATATGCAGAATCGGAAGCATAATTATTATCTCATCATCAATTTCAAATATAAACCTTTGTCACTTGTAGAGACTAGGCCAACAACAATTATGTTAAGAAATAGAGCCTTAAATCTAAGAGACGATTAGAATGTATTTTTTACTTCATTACTGACGCAGGAATTTTTTCTAAGTTTTTTTTGGACAAACATGACATTTTGCTAAGTTCTTTTCGTTGAATTAGAGGTTTGGTTATGCTTGGTTAGGGCTACCTTACACTAACCAACCCTAACCCAACCTATATGATACAGGCATCATAATTCCCCCTCACTCAAGTGTGATAGTAAAATTTCATGTTTGTCCGAAAAAAACTTAGAAAAAATTCCTGCGTCAGGGTT
Organism: Orchesella villosa; assembly: GCA_036850725.1. Classification (NCBI taxonomy): domain Eukaryota; kingdom Metazoa; phylum Arthropoda; class Collembola; order Entomobryomorpha; family Orchesellidae; genus Orchesella; species Orchesella villosa. The sequence goes on along the minus strand of JAANSM010000163.1, from coordinate 27,868 downwards.
GCTGCTATCCAACCCATTGTTTTAACCTCATAACCTGGTGCCTTCGAGAACGATTGAATGTCAGGAAAACCTGTCCGCTTTTTTATAACTCATTAATCATAAGAACATCTTTCTTAGTTTGTGAAAATGAATTGCTTCTAAAGTAGTTTTACCTACGTAGCTGAATTGTTTGTTTGTACGTTCCCGATTTTGCCCGAGTATTCAATGACGAGCCTAATGTAATGTACTACTGCCAGCAGCAGCCTTTCAAATTCCCTTCAAATTACATACTTCATAATACATTTGGTTTAGAAGGATGGAAAACAACCAGACCGACAACTCAGTAAAACGATTATTTGTTGGATCACCATTCGGCGACGTAGAGTAGGCAAATAGCCGGATACACCAGGACTTGACGAACATGTATACACAATAAAGCGTAGAATAGAATAGTTTTATGATGTCGCTGTCTCAGTCTCAATTTATGACTAGTTTGTTATCGATAAACGTAGGAAAACATGACAAGATGAAACTAACAATGCATCTCAGGAAAATGATCCAGTTGCAATAATAGTAAACATGCAATGCAATGTTATACCTAATAGAAAAAATTTTTTTGCAGCAAGTAGCAGTGAAATACTTCATCGGGATTAATTTATACGAAAACATAACATACATACTGAGTATAACCAGCAAGTATATAAAGTAGTCGTCCGTCCCACAAGGGAAAAGTAGCTTTACTACGTTTTATACATCCAAACTTACTGTTTATTTTTTGTAGTGTTTAAATAGAGTAAATATAGATAAATTAATAAACAAAGCCATAAAATAATTTCAACCTTAGAAAAGTATGGAAGAAGAAAATGAGGAACATCAAATTGCACTTAGAGATACCAGGTCCTGCAGGTGTCAACAACATGACTTTAGACGTCCCTAGTTCCACCGTATTCTGGTGGAAGTTCTTTTCTATCCGCAATTTCGAACAGATCGTTTTGCCATTGCTCTTTGTTCGTATTGTAGACTTTCAATGTTTGTCTTGTTAAGGGGCTCATAATTGGTCGAATTACGTTCAGAACTAATTCAAAAATGGCTGGGGCTAGAAGTTCGAGAAAAGTTCTCGTGTTACATTTCAGATTCACGGGTATAGATAGAATGTCCATGGGTAATAACATGGACAATCAGAGTTACTTACTGTTAATAAGCATGATCTTATCAGCGTGCCCAGGATAGTGATTTTCATAGGTATTCACGAGGTGCAGGTACATTGGCAGACCTAAAAGTCACATTTGAAATATGCATAAGGTGTGATTTTATGTGACAATAATTAAAAGGTAGTAGGTATTAAATCAAGAGCATTGCTTACATTGCAAACATCCTTGCTGCACTAAATTATAGTTCTCCATATTAATGATAAAGTCCCATTGAGCAACAACTTTTCCTTCCTCTTGCAACTTTCGAACCTTTGCCGTAACCATTTCGAAAGCTCTATCAATATGTCGGTTGAGCATTTGTAATTTTCCCGCAATGGCCATTTTCCTCACATCCCAGTCGCCGAAGTTACTCTGAAACGGTTACCATGGTTACCAAGGGATAGCAAATTTAGTCATTTGGTTAATTTATCAAGTTGGTCAATTTATCAATTTGGTCAATTTATCAATTTGGTCAATTTATCAATTGGGTCAATTTATCAATTTGGTCAATTTATCAATTGGGTCAATTTATCAATTTGGTCAATTTATCAATTTAGTCAATTTATCAATTTGGTCAATTTAGTTAATTTATCAATTTAGTTAATTTATCAATTTAGTTAATTTAGTCAATTTATCAATTTAGTTAATTTAGTCAATTTATCAATTTGATCAATTTATTAAGTTGGTCAATTTATCAATTTGGTCGAGTATTATTAATTAATTAATTATAATTATTCCAACTTGAGTTGTTTGGTGAAAGGAATAGAACAGAACGTCACGCATTAATCTTGAAATTCGCGTGCGCGTGCGTATGCCTTGCTTATAACAAGAAGCTATAGCTAGTCTATTGTAACGTTTTCTTAATTTTATGATTCATTCGTCAGACTAAAATTAAGGACTAATGTTACGAATTAGAGACTCTTCAGTGGAATTATTCGGGGAGAATGTCTTGGTGCTGGACTCTGATGCCCTATAATGCCCTATTGTCACTACTCGTAAATAATACCAATAGGAACGAAATTTAAGTCATAGTTTAAGGACTTACCGTTACAATTGGTTTGCCTATAAGTTAACAAATGTATATTCATACTTCAAATTATACATTAATCTATTGAAGACTAAAAGTTTACGGTACTCATTCGATAGTTTTATGCATACAAATGTCGAACCTTCTTTGTCCTGATAATCAATCTGAAACGGATAATCCCTTTCTAATTCGGAAAAATCTTCAGTCAAAATTGTGTCCATGTTGTTTTCTTTGCGCCATTTTAAATTCTGTCATAAAAATAAAAATTTATATATCAGTTTTATTCAGTGTTCAGTATAATTTGCATTCGCACAGCATTTGAATTTACCTCACGTAACATGGATTCTGCTTGGTTAACGTCTAAATTTCTTGCTGAAAATTAAAAAAAATACAAGGAAAAAATGTTAATCAAGATTGATAGGAAAAACTTGCAATTCCCATAGTCAGCAAGTAAATGATGTGTTTCTTTCTAGCGTGTGAACTGATAAAATTTTCCGAGCAACGAAATAATCGTTTATTTTGGTTTATTTATACCTCGTAACCAGCGAATAAGATAGATATCCTGTTTCATGTACTCGTGTGGTACAGTTGTAGCAACACGCTCTTTGAGCTAGAAACAGAAAAACACGCGAGTTTTTGCGAAACGGGTCAACGATTAAAATCAATTATTTTGATGAATAAACATTGTTAAGTTTGGTTTGTAATGAATCGATCTAACGATCTAAAGATACAGAATACTAGTTAAAAGTATCCAGTACACCTTGTTGAAACGGTACGAAAAAAGTTACCTGGTCAAGAGCCCTTTTCTCTTTTGCAGTTAACGTCAAATCCTGCTCGGTTGTCACACTCTGAACCATACGACTCCATTCTCCTGATACTACGATTCCAAGTATCAGAAGTGTTCTACTAATATGCATTTGCCCCATTGCAATTATACCTTTTTATTATGCAATTTTAGGCAAGAAGAGCTGTTTACTCATGTAGAGATGCTGATTGAATGAAGTCAATTTTACATCGGAGCAGGTCTTACTTAAAGACCTGGAAAGACGTCCAGTCCATTATGATGAGGTTGTTACGATGTTATGAAACGTAAAACTTCCATAAAAGGGTATGCCAAAAAATATATGAATCATAAATAAATATGTGCATTTGTTTATATACATATTTTACCTATATATTAAGTCTTATTACACGTACATGGGAATTCTGACCAGAATGAACCACAACGACTAAGATAAGTGCTGTTTAATAGCTTACCTTTACCTTTGATGGTGAAGGAGTTTGAGAATATGTTGTATGTGTATATTGTATAGTATAGGTATGGTTATGCCTTTACAATGCCTGCCAAGGATAAAGCAGGTACCGACAATTATAGCACATAAAAAATTCTGATTGATCTTTGTAAATGAAGATTTTCATTTCAAAAACAGAGTTTCTATAATACATTTAATATGTCATACTATAGTAAGTCATATATGAATATGACGTATTACTTTGTTTAAAAGCATTATACAAGATCATTTCGTTGACCATAAAGCCAGCAAATTGAAGCCCATGAACCACTAAAAGGTTCAATAGTTTTTCATATATTATATTGTTGTTCATTTATATCCTGCATGTACTTACAACTTATGCATTTTCTAGATGATGTTCAAGGGTATTTAGTATTTATAAAAAACATTAAAAATGCAACCATGATGTGGACTTTACACCTTAGAAGTTAGAAGAACTTGTTCCAAATGAACGAGGTAGGGCATGAACACAAGAAAGTATGTAGATGATTAGAACAACTGAACTAAAGCAGACACCAATTCCACTTCCATGGAACTTCCACATGAAAAAAATGAATTTTTTATAGTTCTGCTTGTTCTAGGGAATTTATGATGTTTTTACTACAAAGCGAAATTATGTATCTCAAGAAGGCCACACTGGTTAGAAAATGATTGGCACTTCTTTGATTGCATATCTTTTGGACTACAACTTGTTTAAGTGGAAATTTTCCTTATAGTCTTTTATAGCTACTGGCAATAATTTTTTGCTGTATTACTTACTTACGCAAACTTTATTTCACGGATTGAGTTTTTATGATGATGAGAGGGGGTTTCAAGAATGGAGTAAAAACTATTATGGCAATTTAAAACGAATTAGCAACTTGCAGGTTAGCAAGCGTCTATAACGTAATCTGACTGAAATATGATTTACACACTACTTAAATTGTATACAAAAAAACTTATGCGTTATTAAAAAAACTATGAAATAATTCACACATCCGATTTTTTCATTACCCTAATGGGAAAGGTGCTTTAATACGAATTTCCATGCTTGACTTGGATGATGGAAATGAGTAGAGGCTTCTAACGTCAAAATGAAATATCACGAAATTATCCATGCACAGACTTCATTTTTCAAGGTTATGCTTATTTACACTAATGACTATATAGTAACACAGCACGTAAAGCAAGTACACAATTTAATTTGATGTAATCATGTAAAATCTTGTGTTTTATTTCGCATTTTTTCGAATCTCTACTGACATTGGACACGAAGAAAAAATCATCACAGTCTCATTTGTTGAGTAAGGTTATAAAAAACCTCACGTTTTAGGTTTGACCTTAAACTATCTTACATGTCCAGCATACATTAAACGCATTTCGCAATAAAGTAATATTATACGTATAATACGCAGTCAACGTGTATACCCTGTGTATGTATATACGTTAATCAATAAATATAATTAAATTCAGTTGAAGAAATTCCAATGAAAGAAGAACATATCTGAAATATCGTCAATTTTTTTGTTTCTTTCGCTTAAAACTAAAAAAAAAGAGTTTTTGTTTCGAGAGGGCACGTAATATATGGCAATTAAGTCAGCAGGGCTTGATTGAGCATCATTATAATCCTAAATTAGTTAAAAATTCCTGAAACATTTAAAAACAAAAGGAATAGTATGGCTTTACTTCCAAAAAAGGCACACACATTCCACCTAGTTTGAGAAAAGTACTTACATTGTAAAGTACATCACGTCAACTAAAACTATATACTCATTCACATTCTTACCTCTTTAGATAATACTAAAAAATTAAACACTAAAAGCTTTAGCTATTGTGGCCAAACCCCTAGTTTCCACTTTACGATCTCCAGTATGTTGCAGCTTGGCAAACGACAAAAATACTTCTTCCAAAGTAGTTTTACTAACGGTGTAGTCTTCTATAATAGCAGTGTATTTCTCTTTAAAAGTCTCCATTGCTCCAAATATTACATCCCATGTCATCTCCGTGTTTAATACTTGGTAATCGAGTACATTCTGCAGCAAAAACAATTTTTAATTTAGTTTATTTGGCTTAACTTAGAGATCAAATTTCTTGTTTAATGCAAATAAAGTTCATGCCTGATGTTCATCTTTGAGGACACAGGGTGTAAAAGTCTGTTCTACTTCTTGTTTAAGAGCATGTAACTTCTCTGGGTCAATACCACGGTTTCTCAAACGGAATACTAAAGTGTATCCTTTAGCAAATTTATCCTTTAAATGCTCAACACCTCCTAGACACTGAAGCTGGCCGTTTACCATGATACTGAGTCTTTGACAGAGGGCTTCACATTCTTCCATACTGCAAAAAGAAAAAAAGTTAAATTTACGTTAGTCATTTTTGCTACTGGCTTTTTATTTGATTCCCATTACATATTATTTAATGAAGAGAATATTACCTGTGTGAAGTAAGTACAATGGATTGTCCCAAACTTTTTGCTGAAGAAATTACTTCCCAGAACTGTCTCCTTGAGACTGGGTCCACTCCGCTTGTCTGAAATAATAATAAAAAACTCGTTTTGATGGCTGATAGTGCGGGAAAGAAATCTATTTAGGTATGATAATTACCAGTTTCACTTTATCTAGAGTCTACATTGAAAATATTATTGTACTTACGGGTTCGTCCAGAAAAACTACTGGAGGATCTCCAATCATAGCCATTCCCACGCTGAGTCTTCTCTTCATTCCACCACTATATGTGCGGCATTCTGCGTCACCATGCTTAAAAAGTCCTAAGTTGTCAAAAACAAGAGAGTTTTAGCATCTAAAACACTTTTTGCTTGAAGTAAAAGTTTTAACTTTGCTGCTGCAATTACCAAGTTTCCTGAGCCACTTGTTTACTTGACCGTTTATGTCACTGGATGGAACTCCACGAAGATGACAAAACAATTTGAGCATTTCCCTTCCTGTTAGTACTCCTATAATCGCATCAAACTGAGGACAATAGCCAATGTTCTTTAAGAACTCCCCTCGGCTTCCTTTCAGGGAGTAGGAGAGGCTGTATGCGTCACCACAAGTGGGATACTCATCCCCAGTAAGCATTCGGAAGGTTGTTGTCTTGCCCGCACCATTCACACCCAGCAGACCTAACGACATTCCAAATATGTATAATTATAATGAGATATTTGCTTAAAACCCATATGATATGACGAAATTACTTAATTCGACTTATAATAAACGTACCAAAGCACTCCCCATGATGTACTCCAAAGTTCAAATTTCGAACTGCAGCAAAACTCCAAAAGTGTTTCGTCAAATTATTGACGACGAGAGCGTCATCGGACTTTGATTTTAAATTCAACACTCGATTTTGTTCTGCGAGAACGTCATCATCATTAACCTGGACAGTAGATACTGAAGAACCTTTGAAACTCGCTACATTCCTGATCGCACTCAGAGATTCAATCAGAAAAATTATAACCATGTATATAATTCCCATTACGACCATGTAAAGCATTTCTTGTCCAATTCCAGGTACGATGTATTGGGTAAAATCTTTTTCATCCGTCATTGTATAGTTCCAAGTGAAATACTTTTCTTTTTCGAAGCACTGAGGGATTCCTTCAAAGTTGGTTAAATTCTGACAATTGTGGCAACATTGCCGAATGTTAGCATCAATTTGATTTTTTGGATCACAAATAGTATTCAACTCTTCCTCGCTCAACATAGCGCATCGGCTGTTCAGAATGGAAATGGAAGAGTAGCGCATAATACTGACGGAAACTCCATAAGTCGTAAACAGTCTAAAGACATAGCGTAAGCTGTTTCGAACCACTCCTCCACCTTTCAGCAATGTGTCCAAGATAAATATAGCAAGTGGGATTATAATTCCTATACGAGACAAGAGAGATACATTTTTGTTCAAAAACAATTATGAATTCTGGCAACGATTTTTTAAACATTAGATTGAAAAATACAAGCGTACCAGTAACAAGATGTAATATCGTTGAAATGGAGTATCCCAATGACACATTGGAAAACACCAAACTGAATATGTATGACAAACATATCGACGAATAACCATAAACGATAAGGATGAGAAACAAGGATCCTAAAACGACGTCAACAAATTAGTATTTTAAATTCTGGTTACTTCAGGTGTGCGTTATATTCATACATATTATATCTTTAAAAACAAGTTCATCAAATATCAAATACCAAGAGCTTCAGGATCAGTGAAAGTTCCATCAAATCTTTCGAGGCCAAATATAGGAATTACAACAATCATCAAGCAACACGCCAAAGCCATCAAAGTGAAATCAAACATGAATGAAGTTATCCAGAAAGTGATTGGGTGCACTCCCGTCATAAGCTGAAGTTGTTTAGCTTGAGTTCTTCTCTCATCAGTAGGAAACACCAAGAAACTGGAAGCAAATAAGGCGAGTCCAATCGGCACAAAGATTCCCAACATAACTGGACCATCCATGAAATGATGTCTGCTTGGCTTTACAATTTCCAGTTTGGAAAATAGGAGATTATGAAGGGGATGAAATGCCGCTTCCAAAGTGTAGGATATGTTTGAAGCAAATCTCAAAATGGCATTGGATGCTAAATTGATGGAAAGCGGAGCAGCATGGTACGGGATTGTTGAAAACATTGTGTGGACATCAGTTCGGTTCATGTCCGTTGCAATAAGGTAGTGATCACGATATATTCCTAAATCGTCCAGAGCAGCATCTTCCAAAGCTTTCATTATCGTTCCGTTTGTAATTCGAATGGCGTTTGCATGAGGTCCAACCAAATCTTCAAATTTTTCAGCATACGCCTAAGTAAACAAATGAAATATTAAATTTTAATAGCAGAAATAACATTGATATATTTTAATGAGACTGGTGCTGCCATATTTGAAAATCTTACGTTATCATCAGTTTTGTAGAGAACTATAGGATCTTTGTACTGATCAAGACTAATTGATCGGGTGGGGTAGTTCTCTCGTGGCACATAGAATGTGTTAAAAATCAATATGGCCACAATGATCATGATTGGAGGCATTAGGAATTGTCCAGCAAGAATTTTCTTTTTCCGTAGAGTATACACAGTTTTCTTCATCAAAAGGCCGTAGATTTGTTTGAAAAGGGATGGGTAGCGGGCTTGGGTCTTTGTTTCAGATGCAACATGTCCGTTCTTCTTTTCACATTCATGGTTATTGTCCGATGTCACTCCGTCGTTATCTTGACAGTTGTTCTCTTCAATCCTGTAATGTATTTTTTAAATCAGAAGTAAATTAAAACTCAGCAAATGCATGTCAGGTTTACTCAAGCAAAAGTTTTTTTTCCAAAGCACTGATATTCGTCATACGCTAAAAAGACATCTTCAATGGTGCTCAAGGAAAGTCCAATCGTTTGTATTCCAAGCTTCTCTTTGTTCGCATCCAAATCCTTGAACAGAGGAGGAAGCTTTGGTCCAGTGTTGTCAGAGCACGGGATTGAAATTGAAATTTCTACGCAGTTATTTCCAGACTTTTCTTCCTTTATCTGATATGCATCTGCGACATGAATTTTCACTGCTTCGAGAATTGAACTGTTCTGGTCTTCCTTTTCACTTTGAACATCTGCAGTTAGCTTGAGTATGTATCCAGCACCTTATATGTACATTAATACAACATTGTAAAAAGAGTTTTAAGACACGTTGGTCTGTGTGAATTGCCTTCGACTTATAAATAAATAATTATCAATGTAACATGGTCAATCATACCAAAATACTTTTTCAAGTACAAAGGAGTCCCACAGCACTGAACTTGACCTCGTGCCATAACAGCTATTCTGTCTCCTGCATTATCATAATTTGGAAAATTACTTATTTAACTGAAATAAGTAGGACATATTTTACACACTACTGATTACAAGATTAGAATCACAGTTCAATTTACCCAAGATATCCGCTTCCTCCATAAAATGGGTAGTTAATACTATCGTTCGTTCTCCTCGCATAGCCTACGTCATTCAAAAATTCCCATGAATGCTATTAATCAATTTTCACCAAGTTTTTATATATGCTACTTTTTTCATACATACCAGCAATAAATCCCAAATTACTCTTCTCGCTTCTGGGTCCATTCCACTACATAAGTAAAAAAAATTAATGGTTATATAAGGTTAGCACTTTTTGGTCAATTTTGGTTATTTGCAATCGTTATGATAATTTTACCTTGTTGGTTCGTCTAGAATCACGACCTATAGCAATAAAAAAAACACATTATAGACAAGTTTGGCTGAGAAATTTTTTACACGGATTTTTTCTCTACTCTCCACTTACTTTTGAACCACCAATCAGTGCCAACCCAAGTGAGAGCTTGCGTTTCTGTCCTCCAGATAAATTGCAGGCAGCAACGTGCTTCTTTGCTTTAAGTTGCAACTTTTTAATCAAACTGAGAGCTTCATAATGGGCTTCAAATGATGTGAGACCTTTAAGCTGGAACATATTATGCAATGGGTTACGGCATGTCAAACAAATGGGATAAATCATTAATTTTTTAGGCAAAGCATTCGCCATTTAATGATGGCTTACCCTTCCAAAAAACTTTAAGTGCTCGAGAACCGTAAGATCATCGAATAACATGTTGTGTTGTGGACACAGGCCCAAATTTTCTCGCACACGGTCCAATTCATCGTTAATATCATACCCGTTTACAGAAGCAGAGCCACTCGTTGGTGGAAACAAACCTTTTAAGACATTTTTATATTCATTTAATTCCTTTCGCAAATTAATGAAGTCATTAAAGAGTAAAATTTGAAGTACCAGTTAAAATTGAAAGGGTTGTAGTCTTTCCTGCACCATTATGTCTATGAATATAATCATACAAGATTTTTATATATAGGAATGTACTAAAAGCATTGGTAGCTAGCTAGAAAATTGCTAATCTCAAATTACCCCACAAGAGCAGTAATCTGGCCATGATACATATTTAAGGATACCCCATTCACTGCCGTTTTCTTTCCGTACTGCTTAGTGAGGTTATGAATAGAGATTCCAGCGGTTCAAACCACTAGGATCATTTTCAAAACCTGGTTTCTCAATCGGTATTCGCCATGAAGAAGTTTGATTGTCGTAGTAGTTCTTTGAACTTCTGCCAAACCAAGTTGATGGCTGAAGAAAAACATATTATATGAAATTAAAGTTTATAGTATCCCATAAACCGTCATCAAATTGCATTCATCACATTATTGAAGCTCACATACCATCAGAGGATAATACCAGGGTTTCCTAATACCATATTTGGATGGCAAAACATTCTCAAAGTACATGGAGAGGCAGATGTAGAAAATTGTATCAAATATTAGAACCAAAATCATGTGAAGTAGAGAAGTGCCATCTAAAGTGCTTCCAGGTTGGGCAATATTCCACCATCGTGCACCAGTACCTATGAAAACAGCGAGTTACTTTATAAGTATTTTTATATAGGCCATTTACTCCATACACCATAGAATATAATCTACTCATGACTCATACATTAAGCAACAATAAAAACAACAACAATCGCAAGGATGTTGCCCGCAATTAAGCGTTTCAACATATTTTACCTTCTATCATTTGTTATTACTTGGTATGCGTAATAATACGCATGTAGATTAGATTTCTATCAAGAATGCACTTTTGTATATACTTTCATTTACTCAATACACAAAAGCTATTAGCGGTTTGCTCTGTAACATTGTTTCATTTTCCATCATGTGTCATATCATATATCATTTCACTTTCTACATAATATGCACATCTATTTGAAATTTGACATTTTCATCTTTTTCTTTTCATATCTTGTTATTTCTCTTGAAAATACAGAGATTAAGTCTCAACATACATCTATGTGCTACGTAATAAAAGTTTTAAAACACTTGTTTTTCTTACCACACTAAACCACCATGTGTTACGAATGAATTAGAATAAAGTGTGAAGTGAATCATTCATTGGCAAACTACTACTAGCATATATATATATATATATTATTCGATGAAAACTCATTGCATTGAATGGTGGAGGTGATAATCATATCGTGGGAAGATCTAACTATCGCTGTGGGATCCTGATGCAACAACTAACACAATANATATATATATATATATATTATTCGATGAAAACTCATTGCATTGAATGGTGGAGGTGATAATCATATCGTGGGAAGATCTAACTATCGCTGTGGGATCCTGATGCAACAACTAACACAATATTCATTATTACTAGCATTAAAGTAAAGTATATATAGTGGCAGTGGATAATGCAACTTGGTATTTCAATATATAGCTGACATATATATTTATGCTACTGGAAAATCCAGCTGTAGTTTGAATACTTATGCAAAACTTAATGCATTGTAGTTTGTAGATATGTGTAAATTAAAGTATGGACAATAGACACACATTTTAACCTATATCATTTAGACATGGGAGAGCACATGTAAGCTGCGTGTTTGCTTCATCGTTCATACTGTAATCAGAAAAAGCTGTACTAGAAGGAATTTTGCGAAGAATCAAGTTTTTCATTACCTTTTCCTTCTAGAGTAGCCATAATCCCGACTGACCAATGAAGCGCTGTATTGGGCAGAATCGAGGACAACATTTTCTTCGCTAATGTAAGGTTCTCATAGTCCAAAGCCAGTGGAACGGCTACTAAAAAGTAGGATAGGAGCCAAAGAACAATCCCAACAGTGGTGGCCATAACCGCTGGATAAAAAACGTGAAGGAAAGTAGGGATAAGAGACATGAAACTCTTGGCATGCTTTACAAAATTATCAAATCTAAAAATCAGCTCATCATATGTGTCATTCATGAGTTATTATGACGTAAGTTTTGCAAAATGTTAGTTATATAGTCAAGAATCAGATTCAGTAAAACGCTAAAAACCCATGGCACATATTATGGACAAATATAGTTTTTTGCATGCGATAACTATTTATGCACAAATCATCAATCATCACAGTTTTTGGTACTTACGGTTGGTAGTGAATACAGAAATAAAGAAGCAGAATGATGTAGCAGCCATGACGTAAAGGAACATGAGAAACCACCACACAGTTATGTCCCCCTCCGTGACTATTCCACCTTTTGTTTCATCGATGGGATAAAACAGTAAAAATATAACGATTGAAATGCTAATAATGAGCACGAGTAATGTGTTTATCATCCATCCAAACCAGTGCATCCAATTTGGGAGTCCATGAATCTTCATAAGTTCCTGAAATAGTATAACCACATGAAGAAAGCGGAAATGAAAACATTGTTTGCGTTGAAAATTGTGGTGTTTCCCTCAAACACGTATTTTACTCTTATTCCGGAAATAAAAGGAATTAAATAGCAATAAACTTGCCTTGATTCCTGTTTGACGTTCGGAAACCACATTTCTCATAATTGATGGCACGATAAAAATGAAGCCAAGTACAATTATACCAGGCATTGGAATGAAAAAAATTGTGTTGAACTTTGTTGTATCGTATGGTGGATACGGGAATACCTCTTGCGATAACTAGGAAAAAACAGAGATAATTGTATGGTATTCTAAATTTGCATTGTGTACGTATATCCATTGCATTTGCAATAATTGCAATCATTGACATTTCCTGAATTGACTCACCCCCGCAGGTGGCTCTTCTCCCGTTAAAAAGTTGATAATGGTTTTATCCAATGCAATCTGAATACCCAAGAATGCTGCTCCTCTGTAGGATTGAGCATTGTCTACAAAAAATGATTGAATGCACTCAGACAACAGGTTTTATATTGCAGCAATATTTTTTTAAAGCGAGGTTTCGAAAATCATAATGTATATCACGAAATTCAATCTTTATTCACCATGTTGTGGCCCTGGGAGCTGTAATGATCCCGTCAAATGACTTGTATCTATTGTGTACAACGGTATACGAATGGTGTAGTTGAGATGATGATCCTCGGGGTTGAGAGGATTATACAGATACAGGGTTTCATTAGGTACCAGAAAAGCCGGTCCGAATATGATAGCAGCCCCTATTTTGTTTTTCCGTATTTTATAGTCCGCCAATGGGATTTCTGAGTCTTCTACAAAAGCTTCCAACTCTTCCTCAGTGTCAAATGGCTTCAGCTCTGAGTATGAGAACAAGGGCATTAACCCGATTTTTTTAGCATTCAAACAAACAAGATTCACTTTTGCAAGATTGATGCATTTCATATAATAACATGCAATTTGACTCTTCCTGGTCGCTGATTATTTGCTGAGCAGGACATAAATTATCAACTTTTTACATTCTTAAGAATCCTACCTGCTCTCGTGCCGATTCTTAGTTTCACCATTTCCATGATCTCCCGAGTTAAAATGTTATCAGGATAGTAGGCAAACAATGTGTTCTTCATGTTTAACTTCCTTTTCGCTGGACGTATAAGATCCTTTAAAAACCAGAAGCGATGATTAAAAATGTATACATAAAATGTACTGAAGCACTAAAACATTTGTATTACTTATATATTTAATAAGTGTGACTATGCATGTATCACGATAAGCACAATACCTCTTCAGGATATGTCGAAAAGTACGTAAAATTATTTTCCTTGATGCCAGTATCATTATCAACGATAGTTCTATATGCAGCTAAGCCACCGACTAGAATAGTAGGAGCTAGGATTTCAACCGCGGTGAGACATATCATGAGGAACTTTCGTCGGAACAAAATGTTCTTCCAGAGGAGCAGTGCAACTCTCCGGAAGATAGTAGTAATCTTGCGTGTCTTCATCTTGCTGTTTTCTAGCGTGTTGCAAGATTCCCCGGAAAGAAAAAATAAGAGATGAGGTAATACTGCTATAGGTAGAAGTAGACGGTTTGTTGAGCCTTATCTGCTTCTGGTCTCGCACTCTCACTTTCCGTTTCAAGGAAACGTGAGTTTACAACGTTTCCACCGATGTAGCCTCACGCCAGCACATTTATGAGTTGTGTTGACCACCTTATTCCATGAGAAGTGAAAAACAACACTAGGTTAGGTTGGAGAAACTTTATACATTTTATGCTGTTTAAACTCAAATCAAAGAAGGAAACAACTTCATTAATTGATTGTTTCACGCTACTATCTGCATGTACGTTTAAAATTACTTTTTCCGTTGGAAAAATCACGGAAGTGTATTTGTACTGTTCATGGAATGATTTTCGAAATCAACTAGCACATTTTATAGCACATTAAACTGATGGCCAATGTTGTGGCTGCGACCTAATTAATCCAAATAAACTAGACTGTCCTGGGATGTCTGGAAATCGTTTGCCTGATGAGCCATTCCTTCAAAACGTGAAGGAAATTTTGTCAAGTTACGCAGACCAATTAAGTAGGTCCAAAATAAAATTTCTCGCTTTCATCATTATTACGCGGGTTGCACTATAACCGCTGCAACACCAAAAACTATTACAAAGACAGCGACCTAGCCAAGGCTAGACACAAAATGAAATATAGAATAGAAAAACAAACGAAGGTATACAACCAACGATGGCCACGGTTAGGGAACCTTACACATAACAAGTGCAATACAAAAATCATATAATATCTGCATATAAATCACTTGAATACACACAAGCAACGAGTCCTTATTATTCTTACTTGAGCACTTACAAGCTTTTCATTATCATTGTAGGATATAATTCGTCGCAAGTCTCCCAAAAATATTTCATTTACGCAAATTCTTTTTTTTACAAAGATATGCGTTGCTCAAGTTTGCTATGCATTCTGCGCTCACTTTTTGTTGTCTTATTGTGTTGTACGCAATACTGCAGATCTAATGATGTTGGGGCCCTTACACTTTGTAATCTTCAGAAACTGTTGAACCTATGGCCTATGAATTTTTTTGACGTATGTACACAAACAACATATTATCCATATATCGCATCACACATATATCACCAACCAAACGCACGAGATAGAAAGCTGCACCTTTTTGTATGTAACAATACAGCTTATAACATTTACCCTAAATACAGTGATTGTGAACAATACTACAATGGCAAAGAGCATTAACATACTTAAAGACTCCCCCACTAGTATTTGGGACTGAAAATCATTCTAATTCTTGAAAACCGCTACTTATCGTTTTAGCTATTGATAACAGAAATATGATATATTTATTCCACTGGTTATACAGGTGAAGGAGTCTAAGATACGTTCTTACGGGGACGAATTTTTACTTACTTTTATTGCATAGTAGCATTTTTACTATTAGCAGCAGTTTAGATGCTACAGCGTCCACAGCTGTGGGAGAAATAAGGATGAATGAGCAAACAAAGTCTTGAAGGAACTACTACTACTACTGCTGCTGCTGAAAACTGAAGTAAGAAGTCCAAAGTCAGCGAGTCAAAAATTCATTACTTGTTCTTAAACTTGTAAAGTATAAGGAGAATTCATGTGGCTATGCACTGAATCACTAATATTCATGTGTGTTAAAAAGATTTTATGGTGCTTGTGCATTTGGAAGCTCTGCCATATCTGCTTGTCAATACTACGTACGTACTGCCCAAACCAAAGTCATTAGATTATGCACAAAAGTGGACAACACACACACACTCAAAACTTGCATTTTTGTTGTATGTCCGTATACTGTGGGTATTCATACGTAAAACTAATAATAGGAAAACACATTAGAAATAGGAGATATTGAGATATAGCAAATGAATTTTGTACAAATACAAATGTTGGGATACGCAATGGAATCACCTACTTGTTTAAACTACCTATAGCTATCCTGCAGCAAGATGATGATGGTGACGGTGCTTATTAAGGTGACGGCACAATGAAATGCTCAGCGTAGCCCAAAAATTATTACCTGAAAAAAAAGGATGAAATCAACATGTGTTTTGTTGACTGTTGATGTGCCTTTGCAACTTCAAGTATAGTAAATTGTACAAAACAATTTGGTCATTTCAAACGAAGGATATTATAATCATAGTGATTCACGATGTATCCAAGTTTATTCATGTATGTAAAGTGAATATTATAAGATGATGTTCCGTCTGCTAGTGCTGCACTTTTATATCTAGCTTGGCTTTAGCTGTCCTTACCTTACACACTTGTTCTTGATGAATTTCATACCATTGTGAAACCTTACACATGCCAAATATTATCCTATTTTTCTTCCTTCTCTTCTGGTCTGTGTGACCATACCTTTGATTGCTGATAGGAAAGTTCCCATAATATGGGATACTGTGTGGGAGCCAGGAAACACTTGATACTTAATACTGAGTATGAAGGTAGAAAATCTAAGTAGTAAACGAAAAGGGAAGGATTTTGCTGGCCAAACTGATCCTTCTTTTGCCTTCTGTGGAAAATGAAGATGCGATAGTTATTGTAGTTCTTGTTAAACAGGTTTGTAGTTTTTCACAGAAATATTGTTCAGGATAGGTAAATAATCGATGGATATAACTATATAGCCTGCATGGTGAATCATTCAGACATTTTAGAAGGTTGTACTACGGGAATAAAGGAAGAGAGAGAAATAAGGAGTTCTTTATAGTCGTCTCGGAACTTTATATGCACATCGTGCAAATGGATGATGTGCAAATGAATCTTCTTTTAGAGTATATCTTTGAAATGATCTCTCTATGCAAATCGGATAATGGTGTAGGTCACTATTCCAGCATTGAGATTTTATACTCACATTAAAATTTCTCTAACAAACTAACAAACCATCAGTTAATAATGTTGCTAGTTCCTCTTTAAAAATTTTGTAAATTAAGTCTTCTGCTGACTGTACATTTTGGTATGTATGGTATGGATTAGTGTGGATATGCATGCGACTGATTCAATTTATAAACTGCCATTATTATTCCTTACGATAGTTTTTAGTGCTACTAACAAAAAAACGAATTTACTAAGAAGACTATGCTTTTTAATGAAAAGCATTTAGTGTGCATAGTTTTATAGTTGTCCCTACAAAATGTTGTTGGATGAACATAAAAACTTGATTGTCAGCATTTTATAAATACGTCGTTTGCTTATGTTTTCTGGGCACAACATCCTCAACGCATTAACAAAGTATTGAATGATATTAAATACCTGCCTCTTCTGCAAGTTCGTGTTACATTGATGTGTGATATAACAAAATATTTTCCATGAGCATTACTCCTAATCTTGGAAATACCTAAGTATTATTATAAAATCATGCCTTTTTACGACTGTCATAATACTCCCTGCACTTTCCTATAACCTTCACATTAATAATTCAGCTCGTCATCAAACAGAATTTTTATTTATTCAGTGCAGGTAAAATTTTTGTTGTAAGCCTCCAGTCAATGTGACGAAGCAATTGATGCGATGTCAATTTTATGTCAAGGGGAATATTTTAGGCTGATTCAAAAAGTGTAATGAGCAAAAAAAGCTTTTTGTTCTGCAAACAACGTAACTAGTTTTTGACGCGTCATGCCTAACAATATATGATTTTGATTGTACTTTAGACTTCATGCTTGTCACTCTGCTATACCTCCAGCACTTCAAACATTGCGTTTCTTACTAGCATCCGATCAGTAGGGGAAAATGAAAAGATTGATTAATTATTATGCTCTTACTTCAATTCTGGGTAAAATAATCCAACATGTTACGGCGTAAGATTCATATGCATACCAGTCCTGAAGTCGGGAACGATAAGTCGGGATTCCCTGAAAAATTCAAAGCCTTTCCCTTGTACTTCTCATTATTTTAATCTTACAAAGAAAGAAATTCAATTCTCGCACAGGACAAAACTTAGTACTCAGTAATACGAATGATATTAATGTCACTCGTAAATCGAAGACTTCTCGCCCAAGCAATTGAGCATTAAAAGTATTTTTTGTTCTTGAAAACTGAAATTTCATTATCATGATCACAAGTTTTATTCCTTTTGTGTTAAAAATAATTAAAGCCACCTTTACGTTGAGATTTTTGTTTACCGAAGAAGTTTGAACTGAGGCAGATTAGATGTGGGAATGTCTAACTTTACTACTTGTACTACTAAAGTCAAGAGCAATGCCAATTAGTTTTATACATCAACACTAGCATACTATCTTTAGGAACAAGGACACCATGACTTGGCTCCGACTGACTAGAATTGTGCTATCATGCATGGGATATTGTCTTCTGTGTAGGGCAACGGTGGAACTCTTCCTACTGCTACTGCTGATGTAGAATTGGTAGCAGTTGCAAATAGCTTTTATAAACACGAGCTTAGCATTCAGTCCATCTAACCTCTTTGGGAAAAGTATTACTCACTTCAGATATAGTAATTAAATCCAATAAGAAAACTTTTCTCACATCAGGACACACGTCTTCTCTCTTTAAGGCCGCATTACATCAATATAAGTCAGACATGTTATGTTATATGTATGTTTTTCTAATCATCAATATCAATCCCTGCTTCATTGCACTTTTTTGCACTGGTAGGACAAATGCCAAGACCACATGCGTTTTTGTACTTAACAACAATTATTGTGCTGAAGTGGACTTGAAATAAATAATTCGCTTGCGTGCGTCCAGAAGTAAGGAATAGCAATGAAATGGCATTAAATATTACAATGTGTGTAATTTTTATTATTATTATCATTGTCGTTGCATCACCCTTCCAGTCCGCTTCATTGAAGATAATTGGATGGGATGGGCATACTAACTAAGTATGCATGAGTAAAGTGGCAGAATACTCTTCATTTAATTTCCAGCTACCAGTATTATGAATATATTTTATCCATAGTAAACTTTGTAAGGCTTCTTCCATTTATTTAGCGAACCTATAATTAAAGGTATCATTTTATATTGTGTTAGCGGTTGAAGATAAGCAGATCGTATCTAATAGAGGGACTTATTACACAGCTGGAATGGATAAGTTTTTTCTTCTTTCAAGTTTGTAATTACGTGATATGATGTTTCTCAGTCTCACTACAAGTAACAATGATACTTCGTAAGAAGTTTGATTTACTATACATTGCACAAATGCACAAGCGTACTTATAAGACATTAACCATGTTTAGATGACACTATAAGGAATACGGATACTGTGTAACAATACAAAAATGACTTGCTTTTCTTTGACCATGCCTGGCAATCAAAGTTGCTGCAATATTGGCAACAAAAATCTGTTACAAGCACGCAAATTTTTGCGCTTCTATATTATGCAATTATCTACTTGTAAATCTTCAGTTTTTTATAATAGGAACAAGGATGAATAGCACTGAGATGACATGTCTTTTCTACTATATTTCTTCGTAGAACTTACTATTTGATGAATTTTTAAAACATAACAGACCTGCATCTGCATCGTATATGCTCACCTTAGTCCAATTGTATAAGGCTGCCAATTTGATTGCTATGTAGTTGTTGTAGAGGCACAATTACGTTTACTCAAAATCAATTAAATATACAAAGATATTGACCATTTTACTTATCCATATTGGTGTATGATGATAATGATGACATAAAGAACAAGCCATGCACTGATGAAGGATGAAATACACAAAATATTATGTGATATGTACGTGCATAACGCTTGGGGTAGAGTGTACATCATTGGCATATATAACGCATCGTTATTGTCACCTTAATAATATAAATGAACAGAGATCTCGTGGGCTACATATTGTTTCAAAGCACAGCGATGCAGCAGCATAAGTGTTAGTGTTATTATAAGCATGCGTGGATATATGACATGCAACAAGCAGGTGCACAAACACAATAAGGCACACACTACTGCTACCAAAATGCAATGTCCCAGAAATGATCATAAACTTGAAAGAAACGGACGGACACTGCAAATCTGGTAAGAAAAAATCAGGACTAGATGTCAAGGACTTTTATAGTCGAATCAAAGCAGATTATTACTTCAGTTGTGTAATACCTAAACAGAAGGAATGATTTTATGGACTTAATAACATAGAATAAGCACCTTTAGTATATAAACGTGTCGTTTTTGTCTGATGTCCTAGTAGTGCATTATAATGATGACTGAAACAACGTATGTAACATAATATGCCTTATTGTAGAACAACATCCATAAATAACAGTGATGATAACATAAATGCATAATGACGTATCATTAGTAAATTAATTGCTCTGTATGACGTTATTTAAAAGTGTCAGTGCGAAGCTAGACACTAGACATATTAGCATATTTAAAGGAAACAATCGATCCTTATTTTATTTACATTTTTTCGTGGTGATGATTAAGGAAAAGTTGTAACTACTGATTGGGATGGACGAGGAAAACTCTGATTTTATGGTTTCTTGAAACTACTATTGAATTTAAAGAAAAAGTTGAAACATAATAAGGATGTAGAAGCTTGGTTTATTTTATTATTACATAAATTTCCCTATAACTTTGCCCAGCCACATTTCAATGTCGAAGAACCCATAAATCAATAACATAACACAAAACATAACAACTGTCGTAAATCCATCAATGTCATAAACACCACCCGCATTAAATATTTTCTCGTCCAATTAAACCTATATTTATAGAATACTTATTCCCGGAACAAGATTGCGATTATCGGCAAGCTTATGTTTAGATTTACAGTCCTTTGTTTGCAATTGCAATATAATAATTTGTTGTTTTAGCCCTAAAAGTCTTCGTACAAAAGGATTTTAAATATTATAAGCTGTATGTTCCACTGACTGTGCTGTACTGGGGACAGCTTCTTAATGACAAACAAGTTCATTTTCAACTGTATTTCAATGTCAAAGCACAACTTTTTTTTACCATCTAATGACGTTAAATGAGAAGATGTTCGTGATGAAGTTGGCCAAATTCAATGCTTCGTTTGTACCGGCCAATGACCATGTAATGTAAATTATCATAATTGGATTACATGCCTGCATCATTTTAAAAAGTAAAAGGATAAGAGGATGCGGCGAATTCATTTCGAATTTTGCACCTCAAGACATACATTTTGCTGAAAATTGTTCTTGCGATAGGACTTGCAATAATGCACAAGACAAAAGATGCGATATGGGAAGCGTGAAATAGGTTGATAACTTGTGATGTTGGAATGAAATTGGCCGTATATGTGAGGTTGCCACACAATAATACTGTTGAAAATTCTCGTTTTTAAATACATCTATGCATGTGGTCAGACAGTGATCGATGAGTTTGCAAAGTTGTGAAAAAATATTTTATAAAAGAGTAATTTGGTACCAGCGATGATATGTCTATAAATACGAAACGAACTAATGAGCGTTCGGTATAATCATTTATGATTCTTTACATTCAGATTGAATATTATAGCCCTACGCCAGGCCATAATGTGTAAATCCTTCAGGAAGGTGCTTATTTTCGTGAACCGCAGGAAGTAATTTGTTGAAGATGCGTAAGAGAGAATGCCGAATGTAAAAAACGTATGCGACTTGCAAAAGCAAGGCTCGTCATGTTGCATAAAAATATAATCATGCAAGCAAAATGAGAATACTAAACTCTACGTTTATCTGCCAACTGCAACTCTGCACAGGTTTTAAATCTTTAAATTTGATACCACACTCTATTGCGATTCACATGACTAAACGAATTTGTCTAAAACCTCAAACTCAAACTAATTTTCAACAGCTTACCTTATATTACAGTAACGTCATAAAGAAGATACGCATTGTCAGCTCATTTGTAGTGGAGTGTAGTGTCACTAAAAACTACAACTCGTCAACTCATTCATGTAATTTCTCTTTGTAACAATGAACGAAATCTTAAATCGTTCATGGACATTTCTGCACTGAAAAGATACTACGATACTACTTTCATCGTTGTAATTTACGTTGCATTTTTGCATGGTGGGCTTGTTAGTCGCTCGCATAGTATAGAACAAGAGTTGTAGTTTAACATCTTTGGTCGCTCGTTACCAAGAAATATAAAAACCTTTTACAGCATGAATGAAGAGCTTTGAGTTTTACAATGCTAGTTACTCACACGGCAGAATGAATTACTCTCTTATCCCTTGACGCCTTCATACTCTCCTCTGATAATGTTACATACATACAACACTTTAAAATATTAGGTATTATCATCTCTGTCATCATTATGGATTATTCAGTAACCTAGAAAAAAATACCTACCTAGTAAGGGACTTAAAAATTGCAAATTATACGCAGTCACACAACTATAGCCATCATTTTTCTGCATCAAGAACTTCACAAGCATGCGTATTTTAGCAAAAAACAGCCTTTTAGTGTATTTTGTCTTGAATAACTCTATATTGGTGTTATGAAATCTATTTAAAAGCTTCGTTGAATGCGGTTTCTTTCATTGTGCAACTTAGCGTATAAATCGCATAAAGTTGGTAGACACAGTTTCTTTTAATATCGACACTATGCTCTATTGAGTTTTACTGGAAGACGCTAGCAGTTTACTTAAATTTCAGTTTTACGCTGACATAATTTTAAAATAAATTATATTGAAATTACCCTAGTGGTTATTAATATGAAACATGGATTTATCAATTTCGAGATTAGAAAGAATTCAGGTTGTTGAAATAAGGAGAGGAAAGTTAACATATGTGCATGTGGTCGGGATGTGATAATTGCGGCTGAACTCGTATATACATATAAAACTTATGCTATGCTGGAATGACCAGACAGAGCAATATGAAAGTTGCAACAATTTAATATGAACCTAATAATAAATGAATTTTAGTTAACAAGCAAGCGACGATGCATACAATGGATGGAACCACTTTTTAAAGCCAATTAATTATGTGATAGAAACTAGGAACATACTTCGTGTTTATGTAGAACAGAACTCGACGAAAAACATCTTAAAATCCTAACGCTTGGAACGACTACAATCTCTATGAATGACGTTTGATCTTTCGAACAAACGAGCAAACTATTTCACACGTTTTTTCTTGTCTCTCGTCATACGCAAATATAGTTTTTGGGAACTATATGATAAGTAGGTACAATGTACTCAATGGACTAGACTATACTGAATATTTAAAAATACATTTTTTTACATACATACACAAGAATTTTTACATGGGAAAATTTTTGTTCACGTACTCTCCTCTTTAACTTTAGTTTTGTGAAATAGAAAAAAACACAGGAAACTAGAGCAGAATTAATACTTCCACATCATATAAGTGATATGATTTTATTTCTTATCAGTTGGATGCTGGGACTACTGGAAAAAACTGGAATCCTCATGAAACCCATTATTTCAGCACACACGGCCAAAACTATCAGGACTGATTCACTGCAATCACTAAACATAAAGCCACACAATTCAGACTCCTATTTAAAAACTTATTTCAAGCTTTACTGTTTGCATTCTTTTAAGCGTATGCAAAAATATTATATCATTATGGAAAATCAAGTATCAAAGATGTCACAATAATTAACAAATTTGTGTTCTATTTTATATAACGCAATATTGATATTGATGCTAAATTTAAACTCATAGTATACTTATTTTTGATAAAGATATGAAAGGGAATTTATTATTTTTGTAATATTGCATTGTCTTAAGTAAGTTTAGAGTGTACGCAAGGCAGTAACATAAATTAGGGTCTAGATGAACTAATATTAATTTCTACAAAAGGCTAAGTATAGTTTTTGTAATCGTTTATATGGTTTGCCTATTTGCCTTTGGTATCGTATGTATGTAGGAACAAATTCCAGATCCAGCCGCAAAATTTAGATTGTACTTACAACTTAATAATTTATGTTTGCACGCACATGTCCAGTAGGTAAGTTCCTAAGAAATCTTAGATCATCGATATAATGTTCTCTTTTGCTACTCATTAAATTATGCATCTTGCATATTGTAAGCACATCAATACTTGTTACTCATATACGAAAGCAACATCAAGAATTAGATAGAATATGTGATTTGTATAAAATGCGACTGTAATTTTTAAACCAAGATGACTGTATTTTATACTCCATAACATGCCCGTTTAATATGTTACTAATTTCAGTTGAGATTATAAATTATAGCGATACTCTGACATATACTTAAATTACAACAAAGAACACTTGACAGCTGGAACTGGAGAGTCTTTTAGGGAGCCATAAATGTTCGTTGTATAATGTAGTACCTTGTGTACGCTATAAATATATCCTTGGCTGGGTTTCTGACCGGACATCCAACATCCAACATCGGATGTCAGAGTCAGAAATAATACAATTCCATTGAACAAAAAAAAGTCATTTAATACAGAACGTCTAACGTTGAACGTAGAGTGCTTTGCATTATCACATTTGTCACATACACCCATGCATCCATATTCCAATATCAAATATACTAAATTTCTACTTGTCAAACTGTTTTTTATTATACACATCCAACATCAGAGTTGTATTGTTTTCCTTCTTGGAATTGACTTTTACGTTGTTTGCATGTACGAGTAATAGCGGCCCATGACTGATGACAGATTTAACATTCAATTTACTTGCTTGTTATTGGTTATTTGTCTCGGTTTTTGATTCTGACGGTAGACTGTCTGTATTGAGCGTTCCAGGTTCCAGCAGCTGGAACAGGAAGTGATAAGTCAAACGTTCATACGTTGTACATTGTAAGTTGTAAGTGTTTCAAAGCTCTCGCAAAGTTGAAAGTAAATTCAAAGGCTTCCAATCTTTTCTGAATGTGAAACCACCAATCACACTGATACGATTATTAAAATAAAAATTAAAGCTGGTATACATAAATAAAATGGATAACAAAGTCAAAGAGGAAGTGGAAGAAAACATCGATTTGTATGCGGATGAGGATATGAACTTGGGGCTGCAGTTTCCCTTTTGCTCGAACGTAAGATGGATTATTCGCTTATTACTATGAAATCAGTTACTAACCACTAACTGCATACTAATTTTATACTGTCAACTGTCAAAGACGCTAATATATTATAGAATTATTAAAAGCTGAAAACAGCACTGTATAATGTCCTGTCCTGACTCAGGACTCCTGACACCTGAGTCATGAGTACTAGTGGCTGTTGACTGGGATTAGTGATTGATTGACAGTCAGTTGACGAGTAAGTTGTCTAGTTGTCAGTTGTGGAAGTTTGTAATCCAGAACATTTATTTTGTATTACATCTTACAGGATACAGTTGACCAAGTTGATGATGATCTATTTGATGATGTTGTGACGGATCGTGTAAATAATGAAATTAACAATGTCGATACTCTTGCTGAGAACGAGAATACGGAGGAGTCAGAGGGTGAGAGGCCCGTACTCAAAGGCATTCCGTCGTTGGCAAGAAAGTTTAACGTTTACGTTGGAAATTTAACTTGGGTAATCGATAAGTACAACGTACTTAGCACTTGTTCTATTATTAATTCCTCCCTGAAGGCATCTAAAACACAATGAAACGGTTATGGAAATATAGAAATTGAAAGCGCAGCAGGACTGCATAAATATTTGTCCGTATGTGAGTCTTTGAAGTGCTGCGATAAAATACATGCATTCTAGCCATGATTTTCTGATTTCTTGTTTTATAGTGGACTACTGACCAACAAATGGAAGATTTGATGGAAGAAATTGGGGTGAAAGACTTACTTGAAGTCAAGTTCTTTGAAAATCGTTCAAATGGACAGTCAAAAGGGTATTGTCACATCGTAGTAAACTCGCAGCAATCGATTGTTTTAATTCGGGAGAAGCTGCCAAAAAGGGAAATTCATGGAAAACTGCCAATTGTTGAAGCCGCAACTAAAGCTGCTCTAGCTCAAGTAAGCTGGTAAAACATTGATTTAGTGACTTTTCATTTTGAACACTTTTGTAAAATATACATGGTGTTGTAAAGGTGTTTGCTAACGAAAAAATTCTGTAGAACCCATTTACTGCAAATTTGATGGATTGTTATTTTCTTATTTTAGTTTGAGTCACAGGCAAAAACCAGGCCGTGTCCACCGCTTGGAGCACCAGGTGGTTGTGTTTCCAGGAATGTCATTCCGGGAATGCCCCATTCATATGGGATGATGCAGATGGGACCTAGAATGGCTTGTGGTCCTATGAGACCTAATCGGGGCCCAGCACCTTCTCCTCTTGGAATGTCTCCTCCTAGAAATATGTTAGGGATGGCACTTCCACATCACTTATCATCAACTCATCCTGGGAACTTTCCTCATCGACCACCAATGGAACTTCATCGACCACCATTCCGTCCGCATCATCAGCCTATGAATATGGTAGATAATGTACTATTCATTAATATTGGTATGCATGGCTGAGGTGTACAAATAAATATATTTATGAAATAAACTGGTTTTGATTCTTTACGTACTAGCATTGTCCTGTTCCAAACCCTGGAATGATGGGACATCATCCAAGGCCTGAGTGGATGCGTCCTCCTGGTAAGTTAGAGTTTACTCTACGTTCTTAAATTGTAGTTTCTATCCTTAATAATAGCTACGATTTTGTGATAATAAATTCTTGTGTTAAGTTCATCATCAATACCATCATCCAACTGGAGGACTCATGCAACACAATGCAGGACCACCTTTAGGTTCAAGTATGGGTGTCGCAAATCCTCCATCCGTTAAGCACTAACTTCGTTCAGATGTGTTGAATTTATAGAGCTTTATTTAAGTAATTGATTATTGTTTGTAATCATCAGGGATACATGGTATTTCACCCCCTTCGCCTCATGTCAACCCAGCATTCTTTCAATCTCATCATTTTTCAGGGCCACCCCCACCGGGCACTAATTGTGAACAAAGTAGCAACGGAAGCCCTTCGTCTGGACCGGACACGAGAACTCGTAATGTATGTAAACTAACGACTGACTGAATAAAGTGTTAAAATGGTAGTTATCTAAAAAAAATGTCAACTTTATCTTCCATTACATTGGTTTTTTCCAGAATGAACTTTTTGTTTCACCTACGAAAGAACGTAGCAGCTTCTCCTCCCTGAATGATATTATTGATACAGAAGAGATAATGAGCAGGAATCGGTCTGTATCAAGTTCAGCTATTTCAAGAGCGGTTTCAGATGCTGCTGCAGGTTTGTTTTAAACTGAGCGAAAACAGGTTTATTCATTAAGAGGTTATGTTCTAATCAGTTGCAAATTATAACGACGTTTATAACCATAATATTGTAGGGGATTTTGCAGGTGCAATCGAAACTCTGGTAACTGCAGTTTCCCTTATACGACAATCCAGAGTGGCAGGTGAAGATCGTTGCAAAGTTTTGGTGGACTCGTTACAAGATACGTTACGTGGGATCGAATCCAAAAGTTATGGTCGTTCGCGAGGTTAGTCAAATCACACTTTCTTGGGACATTGTTCATATTTTAAGGTTTTGTGAATGCTATCACAGAAAGTTATTTTATCAGAACGTACCAGGTCGAGAAGTCGATCAAGATCGAGAGAACGGACTCGACACCGCAGGACCCGTTATTATCGCTCTAGAAGCCGCGGCCGAAGCCGCAGTCATGAAAGATATTATGAAAACCGAAGGTCATGTAGTCCAGCTAGAGTTCGGGAGGTTCCTGACAGG
>JAANSM010000162.1:0-40675 GCA_036850725.1 Orchesella villosa | reverse complement strand
GTACCATCAATAGTAGGAGAGAGAGAAGTAGCATAGAGTTGTTGTATTAGCTTTACCTACTGGAATCGCTTTTGTACACACATATAACACACACAACGTTCCCATACAATTTTCTTGTCTACAGGTTTCTGCTTACTTCTTTCTTCTCCCATAGACACTTCATTCACTATCAGCACTGCATTGATATAATACTCTATTTGTGTGTACCTATTACCAATCTCCGTAATACTCACCTTTTGTATTACTTTTGGACTTTCATATATCATAATGTATTCTTCTACCATAATAGTGGAAAAGAAAGGATGAAAGAATTGTCACGTTATACACCATTTATTATTATGCTAGTTATATTCGTTTGAGGGCCCTGACTGCTGCTGCTACACTGCAACCAGCGGTGATAATAATAACACAAAACCAACTTTGCTATTAGCAAAATGTGAGTAGAGTCCAGAATCTTATATATTATAGATATACATATATAAACGCATTCGATTATAGTGCAAGTTTGTTGTATATATATGAGATATATTAGAAGCACTCAGCCAGCAGCAGTATAACAACCGCTATTTCTCGTTTTGCGTGCTCAACTCACTCACTCATTTCTCACTGGGCTGGGAAAGAAATTAATCTTGCGACGGCTCGAGGAATTTGTTTTTGGTTTTGATGAGTGATGTAAAAATTGTATGTATTTCGCACGAGTGCCCTGCCATCCATGTGGTGTGATGTGGTGAAGCAGCACGTTGAGTTCATTGAATAAGTATGGTATATATAAGGACGTTTCTCCCGGAAAGAATGTGAGCTATTTTGAATATACAGAATCGAGGTAGTAACTAAAGTCTATGTTATGCGAGTCGTTTGTCCATGTAATATTTGTGTTGTATATATTTAATATGTACCCTTTTTTCCCTTTCCTGGACGCATTTTAATAAATGGGTAAAAATCAACTTATGCATGGACACACGGCACGGCACGCTAACATTTGTTTGCCAACGTTGCTTTTGTGTTTATTGTTAATGCTTATTGCTCTCGCACTCTAACAATTTAATTGGGAATGGAATTGTAGTTTGTGAGTAATAAGCGATAGAGTACAAGTTCTTGGTCTTAATTCTCGTTATAAATAAATGTGAACACAATAAAGCTCTTTTCTGGTAAAAAGGTGCGTCCATATTACTCTTCGTTTTTGTTTGCTTGCCATCATCATCATCATCGTTCTCATCATCATTGTGAGTGGATTGTATATATAGCCAAACATTATTATATGTGAAGCATGCAAGCACGCGGACACTGTTGCATTATATTATAAAAACGAAAAGAGCACAAAAATATTGTATGATTCAACCCATATTATACGGTAGCATGCTTGTATAGTTAGGAAAATTGGACGACCTCTCATGGACTACGAATATATATACGCACACTAAATCCCTCCAATATTTCATTCTCGAATAAAAGTGTTTAAAAAATAGACTGTTGCCACAAAGCTGACAGATAGACCAAAAGAACACAGAAAACTAATTAAATCAGATGCAATAACTTTGTCAAGCTCGGGCAGCACCCATCCAATCCACTTTCGTACACAATTGTGAGTTTTCCTACCCTGTTGTTGATGTTTTTGCTAGCTGACTCTCCTCTACTACTCACACATATACACACACGTTGTGTCAGCACCGAACACAATGCATAGTGCTTTTCCTTATAGCTTGCTAAGTGTTCTTTGATAGCATGGGAACGCATATGGGCAACTCTTATTACTTTTTCTACTATTATTGCTGCTCTCTCCCTTTACTTAATGCTTCTTTCTCGCTCACTTTTACTACTATCATCAGAGGAGACCGTGCTTGCTCCCATGTAGAAACATGTTGTCGTACGAAACGAACTACAAGCATTTTGTACAATGATCATATATTGCTGGGTTGGGAGAGACCTTTTTTTCCATTTAACTCTATATGGATGGATGGACACTTTCATTGGCTTTCTTTCCCTTCCTGTAGAATGCTCATATATATTTATAATGTATATACATCCATCTCCGTAATTTGCCCTTTCGAAATGGATGCGATATATATCAAATTAGATAGTGACTACTATTTAACGGATATATGGATGTTTTATTTCAATTTTGTTTCCCTATTATGATTACTTGCGGCCTGTGGAGTAACTCAAACCTAAATAGAACTTCATGGTGGAGATTCATACTCGCCTTCGCCCTACACTTAGTCAACAACAGCCGCGGTCCCAATCCAAATGAGTTTGGTTTCGTATTTTTTTAAATGAAAAAAAAACGTGGCTCCTGTCCTGACGTTGCTTCCTTCATATTTCCGACCAAAAACTTCAACTCCATTATATATCCTCTCGACAGCATTATTCAATTTCAGTCGTTGTGAGTATGAATTCATCAATCACCCTGAACAATTATATTTTGATGCAAATCCCTAATTTTCCAATTTTAAACCCCGACTCATTGGGGAAACAATAATGGCTGCAATATCACTTTGCTCTTCACACTCTCTGTTCTACTAGCTCTTATACTCTGACTGATTCATTCCATTTTCTCAGGTAATCATAGCTAAAAGCATTATGTGATACCCAATTTATTTTATTTGAACTCAGCAAACAACATACATCAAGTATAAAGTATGTGATCCCAGAGTACTTTTCTATATATATATAAAAGAAAATGTTGAATAATATAAAGTTTTATAAGCACGTTACAAACACACTCCTCCTGCGATCATCGCCACCATCAAAAGCAACAAAATCAAGTGCGAGACAGGCGGAGCAGGAGTTTTAACGGGATATCCATATAAAATAAGGACATTATTGAATTGAATCAAAACACCTGCTCTCACTCACATCACTAATGTACTACATATACATAGTGCTTACATTATACATGCAATACTTTATAATGGATGATCATCATTCTTTTCCTCGTGAGTATATTTAAGTAACCATCCAGCTCAACAGTGAAGTTTACTTAGTTTTCCATTGAACGTAAAATGGTTCAATCTATAAAGCGAGTACAGAATCGGAAACGGCTTCACAAAGAGAAAATGTGTGTGTGTGGGAGCAAGAGCAACATTACATTGTGCATTTCACTCCACCATCTCCGCCAGAGGAAATCGATACAAGCCGATAATGAATCCGTCCGAAATTGAAAATGTGGCTTTGGCTTTAGAAAAAAAAGTTTCTTATAAACTGAGAGTGGTTGTGTAGTGTAGTTGTCTATCTACTTATAACCTACACACATTACATTATCAGTATCAACAGCGGAACTTTGGTTCTTAGTGAGATAATAGAAATTGGGAGAGACCAAATGCGTTTTTTTAATATGTTTAATGGCTCTAATTCTCTTAAAACACGAAAATGGTCTCTTTCAAAAAAGGTCGTTCTCTTTCTCTCTCTCTCACTCTCACTCACTATATGTGATTTTACATGGAGCAGAGAAGAATGTATTTAATCTATAAAATCCATTAGCTATATAATAATATCAGGATGTACCTATTTTTGCTTACTATGTGTGCATTAAGTAATGAGCACGGGCTTGCTACACCATTGCATTTCAGATTCTCCTACCAATACAGTTTTGCGAATAGATTGGATGGCTTTGTTGAAAGCATTTTGCATCGAACAAGTGGCTTCTATTAGAATTAGTACGGTTTCTAGCTCGTTATAATATCCTATAAAGCTGAATCACCTTCGAAAGAAAACATTCATGGTATTACGGCTACATAACAGTTGCTAACAATATACATATATATTATTATTATGCTAGTTTACCACTCATACGTTCATAGTACTGGCAAAATAATATTATGCACATAGACACACTAATATTTAGATTATTAAATTAAATGAAGCATTAAAACGGAAGCCTTTTCATATCTCGAATGAAGGTTTTCCATAGTATGGAGTGCATAGACACGACACGAGACAAGACTCATCGTCAGTATAAAACCAGATTGTACACCTGTTGTTAGTACATAATATAATTTAAAGGAATGAAAAAGTACATTAATGTACCTAGTACTAGTTGTCATTTTCTATCATTTCTACAACTGAGCTTTTATACTATATAGCATTAGCATGCATGCACTCCGTCCCAAATAGATAATTAATTTTAAAAGCCTGCATTCTAGGTGATGATATGGCCTTCATCTAGTTAGAGTTATTAATGCTAATCATGTTAAAAGTAGTGGTGTCGATGTCGATACCAGCCATTTGTATGTTTATACATAATATTTTTTTTGTATGATATTGCCACTAATCGTACCTAAGTACTGTTTTAGCATAATCACATATTATTAGGTATAAATGACATTAATGCCTAATTTATTTCAGTGTGCTTGTTGTACCCTCTCGATTGCATTTTGATTAGTTTTTTTTAGTAATGGTGTTGCGTTTAGGTAGGTTGGTAGGTAGATATGCAGACTGTTTTCCTTAGATAGTTGGTGACTGTAGACTGGTGTACATACATATTTAGTATTCTTGTCACAACAGTCAGCACACCATGCATCGACGATATAACATATGTATGTAAGTGTGTCCCATTTGATGATATTAGTTTTTTTTCTACAACCTGAATTAGTATATAAAAGTCCGAATATTTTATCGCCATATATCATATACCGATTTGAATAAGATTTTTAAACCTTGGGCTCAACATTGTATATGAACCTATGCATTTATTCAGCTAATCCCTAATCAGGGAGAGAGAGAGAGGAGATAGAGGGAGACCAAGAGTAAGTTAATGTGTTTCCGTTATTCAAGCACACGCAATCAACCACCTTAAATACACCCTGTACCCCTCCCAGTTCTGCTTTCCCTTACTAACGACGCTAATGGTCCACCACGTTGGAAAGCCCAGTGAGGCACTCACGAACGAAGGAAGGAGTAGTTGGAGTCATTTTCAGAGTTCATGAATGCCACGCTACTATACTTCCAATTGATATGGAGTTACATGAGACGGACATTAATTTGCATTTTTGTCGGGCGCAAGTTCTTGTCTCAGACCAAGACCAAACCATACATTTTTATGCATTCGGACGTAATTTTAATTCAAAAGTGTTACATTACAGTGTACAAAGCTTTGCTTGTAATGTGTTTATAGCGTATTATTATCAAGCGGTTGATATGAGGACATACGTACGATATGAGTATGCATACTTATTATATTACTCACCAATAATAAGTCTTCGTGTGTGTGAACTCTGTTCTGTTATAAAAGATCTTTTTGATTGCTGTGTATACCTACACTTTATATTGATATTCTTGTTGATACTTTATACTGTGTTTGTGTGTTGATGATTATATGAAAAAGTGCGGTATGACATGATTGCGTCTTTAGAGGGTGTACATAGAGCATGTACTAAATAATGGGTATGTTGTGTATGTATTAAAACCAAGTCGATGTAATCTAATCTTGCACCCTGGTGATGGCCGTAACTCCCATGGATCCTTGGATTAAACTCCAGTTTTGATTAAAGTGTCAAATTTCACTCCAGAAAAAAAGACATATGAAATCCCCCGCTTTCAAAACTTTGGCTCGCACACTACTCCCGTTATATGTTATTGTGTTGTAATGTAAGAAGTTATGAGTGGCAGCTCTCATCTCCTCTTGATTGCCATGATGGTATGTGTGTGGTGTGGCGGATAGGATTTGAGCTTGTTTGCTAATTTTACTCATTCTCTTCTCTTCACAAATCGTAGCACAATTTTCAATCTACAAGATTGAAGATGAAGAGTCTTCTATTACAAAGCAATATACTATATGTACTCATATAGAAGGTTATTGGAAGCAGATACATCTTTGCTTCGTAATAAAATTTTCATTAAATTCCATTAAAAGTGTAACTTTGCTTGCGCCATTTTCTCAATGTCTTAGCATCTTCATCACGAATATGCATCTGTTGTTTGTACAATCCTTAATGAGTTTTATGTTTACCTGTTACTAATCAAATGTGAAAGAAGGCTCCTATTTTCTAGTGTGCACCAACTTCTTCAGGAATCAGTTTGAGTCCCTGCTTATGCTTTGTGTGTATGCGTATTACTTTATTGCTTCTTAATATTTCCAATTAAAGTTTTCTCAAAATCGGCTTTAGTACATTACTACGAAATACCTGTTCCATGGTTGGTATACAGTTAACCTTTTCCAACTTCGTGGATACATGCAATGCTTACTGTCATAAGTTCATAAGCGTAGCTGAACTAGATAACGTTTCCCGGCAGTTTAGTCATTATTATATTTGCAGCATACCACATGCTTATGCTTTCTCAGCAACACAACCTCTTATTATGTTCTCACTTGCGGTGGATACAGAAGATCTATATACCCAATATATAAATGAAGAAGAGAAAGGGAGAACCCCGTGAGAAAATCCTAAATCCAATTTTGAATCATCTTCCATTATTATTTCGGTGAAAAGATAAATTAACAAAACTCTTTTGTAAGTACCTAAACTCTTTCCTTCTACTCTAGTCTAGTCTAGTATGAAGACATGAGAAGAAGCATCGCAGTAAGCTGATAGGTTTTCTTGTATAAACGATATAAGCTTGTTCTATTAATTTGTATTCCAATATTGAATACAATCATGTTAATAACTTAGGATATATAGTTTAACCCGATGGCCTGGTGCCTTGCGAAGTTTTGCATATCGTTCAAGTGGGAAAGTAAAAATACCCTATACACATTTTAAATGGGGAGGTTGAATAAATGTATTCTGGTTAGCAAGGGGACCTTTGAAAGTACAATAGTTTTAGGCATGGTTACAAATTATACCTTCGATTATCCACAGATGGATATAAGGACAATGTCTTTCTACAGCTCCCCTGGGAAGGGATTTTTTTCCACCTACTCTCATTGTCGATGGTTCAGATACCTCTGACACCTCTTCGGAAGGCTTGTTCATTGTGATAATTCACGATTTATTATTATGACTGAATCTAGTTGTTCAGTGCCTATTTATGATGACTTATCTTCTGGTCAGTCTTTACTATTAAATGATTCAGAAGGGAAAGGAAACTTGGAAAGGAAAACATTTCTAGCAGTGCCAAGTGTGTCTCAAAAATTATTTAGTTTCTACTTTGGGTAAGTTTGCAAAATACGTTTGCAAGTCTTGCATACTGGGATGAAACGATGAACGAGAAAAAATCAACTTGATTGGAGATATATTTTGAGTCTCAAAATAGACAAGGTTTTCGAAAATGTAATATTTATTTATAACATATTAACATAGTATCTACTTTATACGAATTGGATTTCATGATTTATAAGACAACACTACACAAAGGAGCAATGTACTTCATTTGATTTTATAATCAGGGAACTCCGTATGGGGTTTTTACGACCGGGGAAATAAGACTTATAATGGGTTTGGAAAGTAAATTTTATATAATTCCCAAACCCAGTTTTGCCTTTTTTAAACAAAACTTTTTTAAATTAATTGTTAATCGATGGTTTCTTTTGCAGCAGTGGTATTCCAATGCTTATGAATGCATTTCAATCAAAACTAGCGTAGAAACACTTATAAATTTGTAAAATTACTACTGTCCAAATATTATAGGGCATGAAAACCCTAAAAGTCGATAAAAGTCCAAACCCCCTCAAAAATGGAAATAAAGGCCCAAAAGTGACTTTCCCAGCTGAACGCAATTTACAAGCCTTTCCCAAAAGTGTATTTACCAGGTCAACGCACATTTTAAAATATGCCCAAAAGTGTTTCTTCCAGCAGAACGGAAATTCATGCAAATGCACTTTTGGTACTTTCCCAGGTGAACGAAAAATCATTTATAAGCCCAAAAGTGCTTCTACCACGGTAACGCAAAATTACAAGAATGCACTTTTGGAACATTCCCAGCTTAAAACAATGTTTTGAATCGTCCCAAAAGTGCGTTTCCCAGGTCATCGGGTTAATAATAGTAGATGGAAAGGGAGGACGTAATTATCATTGAACCTGAAAGTGAGAAGTATCCTCGAGATAAAGGAACGTGGAAGGCAGGAAGATGACGAACTGCTCTAAATTGAGTTGGAAGTGCTTGCAAATACTTTTTTGAATTTGATTCCTACCAAGGTGCCTCTAAGCAGCCTGAAAAACGTCAGAAAGTCGTTTTATGTAGTTTTGGAAAATAAATCTGATATCTCAGAATAATTTGACTGCCTTCCAATGCACTTCTCAACTACAATTAAGTGGCCGTAGGATAAGCTGCAGGATTATGTTTCAAATTGCACTTCAATATCTGTCATTTTGAGACGATTTGGGGTTTATCAAACCATTCAAACCGATTCAACATAACTACCAAGTAGCATGTTTATAAGCTCCTTTTAAAATGCTTCAGTTGGCAACATACCGTAAAGCCTCGTTCTGGGGGTTCTGGTTGCTCGTGTCATTCATATGATACATTTCCAACGTGTGACATGACAATCTAAATCGGTACCTATGACCTAAATAAAAGGATTTATTGTAAAGGGCTTCACGAATACTTTAAGTGAAAGGTGGGACGGGTGGGACCTCATATAAGTAATTTATCATAGTAGAATCGATAATATATTAGCTTGACACTTAATTTGTTATTAAATATACCAAAAATAGTCAAATTCTGCGGAAATTGTCCAACAGCAACCTATCTTGTAAAAAATTGATACTCTTCTAAGAAAAGCATGTGTCTTTCATATCAGATCAGTATTATGTAGACGGCATCAGAATATCAGTTTTATGTATACAAATCAACCAGCAATGTTGTGTGGATAAAGTACACGATTCAAAAGTTTCATACGGATGTGCGCAACGTCCACCCACGCTCACTACCTTCTGTTTTACTTTCATTTGTAGCTCACATACTAATACTTCGTTACTATATCTGTGTAAGCTTGAAGTGTATGAAGGACTTATAATGCATTATTTAAAAAAGAAATAACGACTTCACCACCCGAGCGTAGGACGACAGTATGTTTGTTTATCTTCGACGTTATGTTAGTATGTAGCATATAATATTTTGCATCAAAGACTGAGCATCATCTAACATCTTTTGGAACCACTACACTTTTCATATGCACCATCATGATATTATATTATAATATATTCCACTTGAAACGTGACAACATACCACCCAATCCCACCAAACTAAAGCCCGAACAAATAGCAATTTCATATCACATCTATTGCACCTTCAAAGCGAACGTGACAATGAAACGAAACGGCTCATACAATACTCAACTGATGACGGATGATACGGATAATAAATGAATTCTTGTTTCGTACACCCCTTTGAATGTTCACCAGATCATCAATTCTGTCCGGAGAGATATTACAATTCAACCTTACACATTTGTTCTTTGATTCATATGGAACATGGAACCATTGCTCGGATGCAGATGGAATGATGTACCGAATACCAACAACGATGTACGCGTTTGTTCATTTGAGAAAAACAAAATTCCATTGTGCATGACTCAAGGATGAGGGAGAAATAGTGCAAGGATTTTTTCCAATGATATTATATGTCATATAATATACTTGGCAGCACGATTTTGTCAGCTTGGGATTACCCAGTGTAAACTCAATCTCCATTCCATTTCGATGGAATTTTGATAATGCTGCTGACTTACTATGATGAATTCACAAATGGCAAAGTGATTGAGCTGCGGTGTGACTAAGACGCTACCGAACTGGGGTTACACAAGATCGTTTCCCTTCTCCATCCTTTCGAGAGAAAAGTATACGTTAGAGATCAGATCCAAAATTTGAGTTTATTTGTTACATTAAGTTAAAAACATTACAAATTCTGGACGATTTCATTTGAGCAAAAGATGCACACACACATATTACATCTGTTGTAAACTATACCAAACCCAACTGCCAAGTATAAAAAACTCGTCGCATACAACTGCAAGCAAAGGGTAGCATCCGGGAAGAGAAAGTGCTTTTCTAGAAATCCTTTTCCTTATTCTACGAGTGACACAAGGGAGCGTAAAATAGTTTATGTAAAAATTGAAGCAAATGTATAAAAATGCCAAATAAACAGTTTTTTCATTACGATGCACATTTTCCAGCTCGTAAAACAGCTGTAGTATGGAGAGCCAGGAATGAAGTTTGTCTTCCTGTGGATGAATGGCTTTTGTCCTATGTATGCGTTTCAAGAAAAACTAAATTTAAATCTTGCTCGTTTGAAGCCAGATATAGGCCATTAGGGAATAATTAGCAACAACCCTTTCCAGTTTTATGGCTTTTTCTCATTTCACTCCACACGATTTCCATTTTTCTAAAAGTAATAGCAAAATGCTGTCGAATTTTCTTTTAACCATTCCCAAAGTGCAAGTTTTCTAATGTACTGTCCAACCTTTTGAACGAGAGCCCGAGTATACTTAAGAGCGTAGCGCATAGAGATTTCATGTATTTTTGCACATACCGTGTACACTTACGATTAGTATACTAGCTGGACAGTCGTACTTTCACTTTTTATAAAAGAGATATTTGTGTTAATCTAGTAAACTAAACTCTGTTTCTGTTGAAGTCTTCCTTGGAGCTAAATGGAAGGAACTGAGGATTTACAATATGATGACTACGAGCCAACCGGTTGTATTAAAATACTTTTATGAAGGTGAAAATGAAAGCTTGAGGTTAAAAAAGATCTCTTCGTGTCATTACGCGGATTTAAGTAAAGAATATCTTAAAGCCACTTTAGATTACACACTAAACCGGTTGTGTGCTACTATCATCAAAAGAAAAGCGTTAAATCTATACGTAATGCACATTTTCTATTGAATAGTTTCTTACAAAGGAAAGCCAACAGGTTTAAAAGTTACAAATTATCTAAAAAAATGATATAATGAACTTTGTTATGACCATTAATCGCTAAACTTTGGATAGCAAACAGTCATTTTCGTTGCTGAAAGTCTGAAAAGACAAACGAGGTTATTGGAATGATTGCAACAAATATCGGGGGTGATTAGGCAAGTCGCTTCCAGAGTTTGTACAATTAAGCCACTTTTCCACATAAAACTCAAGAGAACTAAATGAGATTTTCTTTGAGAGATTCTTAAGTTCCCAATGAGAAATGAGGTGTGGATTTGGTCGTGGGTCCTTGAGCAAGCCTGAAACAGTCAGGGAAATGAATCAAGAGAGAAAGAAATGGTAAGAAAATCCTGAGAAGACTTTTGAACGTTGGCATGAAAGAAGTTCGGTTACGCCATTAATGACTTTTGGCCACCTTATGACAAGTTGAATGAATAAATCATGTGTATGTCTCTGAACGACCACTACCATCAAAGTTCACTATTGAACCTAACGTTGCGGTTGAAGTTGTCTGCTTCATTTCATGACAACTTGGCGAGGTTTAGAAGAAAAACTGCACGAGGATACGGAAAGGAGCATAGTACAAGCAAAAATGCCATTTGTGGGTCTTGAAGCAATATGAAAGTCTATACTGACGCGACGGTGGCATCTGAGCATTGCAAGTGTATGAAATACAGTCAAAATCATTTCAACAGCCCTGTCAAATACTGTTTTCTTCAATTGTATTTTTGTTGAATCGCATCAGATGAAATGAAATATGTGCTGTCATGTATAAACATTATTGAAAACGTGTGTTCAACGAAAGCTTCCCTTAACGTCACGTTCTCTCGCATTGACGAAGTTTGCATCAACCAACCAAAGTGTACCGTGTATATTAGATATATCTTTTTATGATACATAAACTTTTTTAGCTATACTTACATTGGCATTGCATTTGAACGTGAGTCGAAGAAGGGCCAGCTATCAGAACATGTCCAACGTGTTATATCTGTTTGCTAATGTTATAGTCAAGGAAAATTGACATTTCCTGGAGTTTCATGTGTGTGATCCTAGTGCCTACGTATGTATGTACGCCACAAATTCTAGTCATTTGGAGCGAACACCCCAGAAAAAACAAGAGTAATTGGTGGGCTACCTACTTCCCTTTATGTCTGACATCACTCAATGGGCTCGCTGGATGACAATTTCATTGTCCTTTTCTCGTAAAGTGAATGAAGAAGCGAGCATGCGAGAGAATAAAATGGCTGCCTGCAATTTTATTATTGATATGATTTTCAGAAAAATGGTACCCTTGGTTGGATGTCAGGAAGTATACGGAGTCCGTGTTGACTTACTACGACTTCGTTCGTAGTTTATAATATGCCTATAGTATGTATAACACCATGTTTCTCCTGTTTTGGTATACTGAATTAGATCAGGATTTGAAAAGACTGCCTTTACGACGAGCGTAATAAAAATAAAATTCACTTACTTAATATATGAAACAAGCCGTGTGTAGAGAGTGAAACCTGCTACGCACACATGAAATAAGGTCTATAAAATTTGACAATTATTTTTTGCCCAAGGTCTCAGCGAGGATTACTTTCATTTTGATGAGTTTGGGGATGGTCCGGCCCGGTATAACATTATTCATTTCCGTCGCAAAGAAGGCTCGGGAGCGTTCCATTGGACAAGAGTTGGCGAATATAATGAAGGTGTCCTCACGCTCAACATGTCAGGTAAATCACTTGGACACTTCATTTATCTTTACAACTTTTCAATGGCGGAGACGTATGAGATATAAAATGAGAACGGACGCTGAACATATTCTACAGATAGAAAATGCGATCAATGTAGGTAGCGTCGAGCTGCAGAAGCTATCACACACATATGAAAATCCTTCTTTTATGTTGTGGTTTTCTTTCGTACCTAAACATCAGGCATGTGACGTGACATGTGGTTCGAAGCGACATGAGAGATCATACTTGGTGCAAAAATCGTGAAAAATAAATATGAACGCTTATTTATTATACTCTGTATATCCACTAAGCAATATATAATGCTCCTAACCGTTGTGTTCGTGTCATTGGCGAAAAAATTCGAGAGAATGCAAGTGTTTTGTTGCCAATTCTCGTTACATCGAGTCTAGTACTAGTCCTAAATATCAATACCTATAAGTACAATACGTGCTACCACTGCCACCCACACATATTTCAGTAGCAAATGGCAATGAGTCTCCTTGAAGAAAATTCAAGAACACCAAGTTCAAATAACAGCTAATGATACAGACAAATACAGAAACCGCTTAGTTTCTACCTTCATACTTTCACCAAATTCGTCCGTGAGCAAGCATATGATTCTATATACTCCTTTTTGGTTTGCATTACAAAAACAGCAAATGAAATGAAACGTCAATGTAATGTGCATCATTTGTTAAAGTATTTATATGCATGAGGATATTGCATTCAAGTATGACCATTTGCACAGGCTGTGACCCTTATATATATTTTCAGAGTGGCACGTGTTCACATATCGCAAACGCTTTTAGCAAGACTTAATGTGCATTTTTCGGTAGCAATGCTACAAATTTTAACTTAGCTACATGTTCACGACCGACGACCACTCACCATATACACACTGTGGTAGTGAAAATGCTGATATATTTAGCTTCTCCCAGTTTCGCACATTCAGCCTATAACCACGACTATAATTTCCCATTATAGACTTGGGGAAGAAGAGATAAGTAGGAGAATGGGATATGGCCAACACAAAAATATTCATTTAATGTGATCAAAAGATACATTAGAAAAGTTGGTTTGTTGTACTTACCCCTAGTGAAACTGATGCTATAAATTGTAATGAAATTACTTTATAAACTAACCAAACCGTAGTAGTCTTCTGACCAAGTTTGAAAGTCGTCCTGGACTGGAACGTAAATATTTAATGGAAAGCTTATTGGAATACTTATGTACCATCCCACACATCCATTTTGCACATCTGTATTACGTTCATAAATACTTATGACTAATAATAGTAACTATATACTTTGTAGATATACTACCACTTTGTTTGTATGTTTGCTTTCGACTAGCATTGTGGTACTTTTAAGAAAAAAACTAATCCAACGGATATCCTTACGAAGACACAAAGGCCACAGACTGAGCATTAAAAGGACGAAATGTGACAGAATGTCATTCATGAATTTACTTTATAGGGACGGGCAAGCTAGATTGTGAACTGAATAAGAATAGCGGACATTTTTCACATTTTATAACAGTCATTTGCTGAACGAAATGAGAATATGTTGCATTTTTTACGCTAAGTAGCAGTCCATAAAAGTATAGGCCGTTAAGATGATAACAACAAACGAGGGAAAGATGGAAAGTCTAAGAGTGAGTTTGCTCATCAAAAATATCGAACAATGCTAAAAAAAGGTGTGCCTGAGGTCTGACGGTCACAAATATAAGTGGTCGACTACATTCGGGTTCAAGCTCCAAGTTAATATGTCACTAAACGAAATATTTTTTCCAAGAAAAATTAATATAACGTTTTTAGGATCCTAGAGATAGCTGTTGTTGACGTTTGTTGAACTACGTATATTTTATTATTAAATTTAACTTTTTACAACAATTTTTTTCTCCCCGCCCCCAAATCCAAGTACTTGTTAATTTTACTTTACTAACCAGTCAAAGTCGAGTACGCGGTGTAATGTACAGTGTACAGCAGTTAGAATTTCCGTCTTATTCTGCCCCAGTAATAAGAATAATAATAAAATTGCTGTTGTAGAACCTCACGACGTGCTGTTTTACTGCACCGTAAGTAATTGCAAACCCCAGAATACCAGCTACATTGGAAACTTGTTTTTAGCGACTTAATTAAAAAATTGGACCCATCTTTTAGTTCACTTGTACTCGGTACCTAAGTTTTTTCGAGAAACTTTCCACGATCCTTAAATGGCTTTGTAATTTGTATTTTAGCTTTGGGCTAAGGTTTGTTCTTTTTCGCGTTTTGTTTAATTAAAAATGTCATCCACCTATATATTTACCTGGGAATCGTATAATGGTCGTAATATATATACATATATATATATATATATATATCCCTTGAGCAATTCAGATCGATCGACTACCATGCTTGAACTGTACAGGACGACGGCAGCAAAATGAGTTGACTTTTGGTTTTATTCATATAAAAATGTAGGGCATAATGAGAGGAGGGGAGAAATGGACGACAAGTAAATATCTCAAGTAATGAAGATAAAGCAATTGTAAAGTAGATCGTTAAAATAAAATTTTGCAGCTGAACGTGTACATATTTACTTGTCCTGCATTTATATACCGAGGCCACTGTTGAAACTGAACGCAGCTGCGAATGTGATCTCCCAGTAAGCTAAGTATTTCGTATAATGACCACATAGAATGGCTGGCTTTTCGAGTAAGCATTCCACTTGGTCATGTTCAGTTTCACGTCTACTGGTCTACTACACAATGGACCAACGGCACAGATGAACGACTAGACATTATATGATGTTGGTAGTTAAGTGCAAACTGGAAACTGAAAAAGGAGATTATGTGGCTTTGATGTTCCCTTTGTTGCACGATCATTTTCTTTAAAGCTGACTCTCTTCTATATTGTTCTTTATAGACCGTTCCCTCTTATATCCTTCTCCTATTTCCTGCTTGTTAGGTTTGCTTCTGCCTCGTTCTAACTAAACTTGTTTTCTAACGAAACAACACACATAAAAAACGCTTAAAGTAAAAGTTATTATTATGGCTCGAAGTAGAGGAAACAGGTTAATAATCATCTCTAACGTAGGTCATTGTCGCTTTTCCGTTCCCATATACTTTTCTCTCCCTCTTTCTGAGTAGATCAGTGTAGATACATTCGAAAAAGCTGTACTAAATATTATTACCACTTTTACACTACACAGAAACTGCTACTTTGTTCTTCTAGTGAACGCATTAAACAACAACTTTCCCTTATGACAATAACAGTTCAAACAAGTGAAAAGATGGTTGTCAGGATTTACTTTAACACACACAAACGCTAGAAGGAACGTCCAACACAGTCTTTTCATGTCTTTTGAAGACTTTTATTTTTAAGGCTTACCTTTTATTTTTCCCATGCTACTCCAGCAGTGTATTATTATTCAT
The DNA here is from genome assembly GCA_036850725.1 of Orchesella villosa. Lineage (NCBI taxonomy): Eukaryota > Metazoa > Arthropoda > Collembola > Entomobryomorpha > Orchesellidae > Orchesella > Orchesella villosa. The sequence goes on along the minus strand of JAANSM010000162.1, from coordinate 24,753 downwards.
TATCAGATTGTCGTCTTGAAACTTAAACTTTTACGAGCATCATATTATTCAAAATGTTGAATGTGCGCCCGTTTCTTATATCGTAACTGTGAGTATTTTATGGACCCTCTTTTTAGACAATTTTTTAACTTCTCATGCATAAATACATTTCTTAAATTGAATGCCTTAATACAGACAAATGAAGTCTTTGTTCAAGGTTGCTAGCTTGTAAGTCATTACGGTTCGCTTCTTTTCTAGAAGTTGCAGTTGTAAGGTTGGAAGGAGCTGTCTGGCCAAGTCTTGCCAAACAATCAAAACGCGTTCAAAAGTTGTATTATTTGCGAGTAGGAAAGTACACAAATACGACTTCTCATTTGTCGTTTTAATTTAGTGTCAACATTTTAAAAATTAATAGCTTTCCTTCAAATTTCGCCAAATTATCTTTCAGTTGGAGAAGCAGAAAATGAGCACAACATTCTGAGCTAAAGTGAATGTCTCCCAGTCTCATATTTACAGATATCAAAGCTCAATAAATATTATAAAATTTTTGATTAAATACTTAGTCAGAAATGCTTTCCTGTAAAATATGCGGAAATACAGAACAGATTTTATTTTAATGGTGAAAAATGATATCTATATAATATCTTAGCTATCTCTAGATAGTGTCAGATTTACGGCTCTGAAGATTTAGTACGGAGCGTTAAAGATTGCATAATGATATAGGCAAACTAAAAATGGTTAGTACTTCTTTAGTATGATAGCGATAAGGAAGTATGAAAGTCCTTGACATATAAGTGACACAAGGCAAGATATGGTCACACGGCACCTCTTGCTCGTCCATTTGCTATGTTTCAGAATTGCACCATCGGCGAAACTGATATCATTTTTCAAGAGTATCGCCATGAACCTTTAACCATTTGAGCAATATTTTCAGGTGTCCAGTTTGCTGATGGTAGTTCCACTCCACCAGTTTCCATATGTAGCAAACCCTGTGGTCTTGGTGAAGCTACACGCTATGTCGGCGGAGATAAATGCTGTTGGAGCTGTCTAAAGTGTGTCAACCATCAAGTAAGTACTACATTTTAGTGTAATGACTTGTGAGTGATTAAGTTTCTAGTTTAGTTTAAGAGGTTGACAAAATCGTGGCTGATTACTGTAAGACCGGAGCTCATAGTACATGTTCTTTACATTTCATAATACACCATATCATAAAGTATACTCTGTCGACGAGTCAAAATTGTACTATCGCTGTTGTGAGTATTTATTACATATATATACATTTCCATTTTATTTATTGATGTCACTCTCATTCGTTCCAGATCCGGAATCCCCTGGATGAGCAAGAGTGCTCAATTTGCCCTATGGGAACTCTTCCGAATGCTGAGAATACCGTTTGCGTACCCATCAAAGAAGAATACCTTCGATATTCTGAGTACGTCAGCTAACTTCCTTAAAATGTGTTTCCTTTCTATTACATTGCTTAAGTGTATTTGCTTACGTGTCTTTTTCATCAGAGGTATATATAATTCTATGCAAATTTTGTGCAAGCTTATGCGTATGTAGTGAAGCTTGATTTCGTTATGTTTGGGTTGTACGGTTTATTTGCTTACGCAACATAACGCGTGAAAGTGAATCCTTATTTTTTCATGCTTGAAATCGAATTTTACAACGCAAAAGCACCCACAACCGGAAGGCAATCTTAAATTCCCATCTCATCCTCAGAAAACGTAGAAAGGTAGTGGAGTGATGTAGTTAATAAGATTGCAGAAATTCGAATACTTATAGTTTGAGAGCAACCTTTATAGTCTGATTTTTAAACTGAACAATCTGAGCATTTTTGCTGGCACATCAAGTTTTAAAAGTTTTAGCTGAAAAACTCACAAGGTTTGTTGAAAAACATGAAATTCATTAATAGCGAAGCACTTACTCTTGGAAATTCAGGGTAGAAATTCAATTCGACGGTAATCGATGAAATCCCATTTGCACACGAGTAAACTGTAGTGCATCTCATCAGTAGTTCAAGAAAATATGTCTATACCTAACGGTTGTCTGTTGAATTCCATGGTCAACACAACTTCAACAAACATTAAAACTTTCCGGTTCTTGCTACAAAAAGTTAGTAATGGAGGCTAATGTCTTTGGTACACATCAAAAATCACGTACAAAACTAAACACGGCTCGTCTAGCTCCAACAAAACTTCAAAAAATACTCACCGTGTTTACCAAAGAATCGTAAGTTCTCACCAAGAATTTTGAAGAGGACAACCAAATAAACGATGGAGAGAGCGGACATTGCTGTTATCTAGGTTTTAGGTGGGAACTAATGTGTTTAGTTTTGCTAACTTCGGTTTTTTCTATTTCAATCTTACTTTAGATAGGTACGCAGGTGAATTTCTGTTTAATGCTAAGTTGTTGTTTGTTTACAGGTTTAAATGAAACAAGATGCTTTACTTTACATAAGACCTAAGGAAAAAACTTTTTAGAAGCTTAAATCCAAAGGATTTTCATGAAATAATGAGAAGGGGTCTGAACTTCTCATTATTTCAACGAAATCTCTTAAAGTCTTATTTAATCCTTTGCAGAACGTGCACAAAACTCCGTCTTCAATAGACTAATGCCACACTTAGGGTTTTCGCTGCTTTTCAGACATTTGTTATATGGAACATGTAAAGTGAGTCGTGCAAAAATTGGGAGAAAGTGTCATACTTTCTCCCGTTTGAATATGAGCTTCTCCAACTGTCGTTTGAAAAGTTGAATCCCTATCTTTATTTATATTTTGTCTACAAAGTACGCTTCGTAATTTCTTTACAATATTTGTGGAACGCTGAAGAAAGCAAGCATGCATCCATTTTTTTACAATTAGTTGTAGGGTTATTGAGTTCCATCTTTTTTGTAGAGGCGGAGAAAGCAACCTAAAGCTCATTCAATTCCATATTGCTATTTTTCTGTATCATACTTCCTTCCTACTCATCGGGAGTACAAACACATAGCTTAGCAGATTTTTTTAAGAAGTATTTTGTAATGTGATATAAACTCCCTATATAATATGTGTACGTCAACTTCTTCACTCGTGAAATGACTCTGATCTATTACGGCGAAAGCTCAAGCCAAGTATAAAAAATGAATATTTCCATAAATCTCTGTACAACATAACGAAAAATGGCTATGATATTCCATGAATGGATCTCCGCTGTGCAATGATGTTGTGCAGCTCTCAAGTCAATCTGGTCCCTAAAGGAGAAAAGGAAGAATTCAATATTCTTTATGTTGCATAAAATAAACACAATGTGCTTATAGCAAAATGCATATTTTATAGCCGAGCGAGACTTCATAAGCTTCTAAGAAAATCAATGTGAATGGATGTATATTATGCATTAGGCTAGCGCATAGCGCTGCTAGCAGTACACCCCGGGCCTGCACTAGTCCATAGTATAAGTATAGAAAAGTAGGATATCATGGAGTATTCCTAAATTAAATAGCTTTCAACTTAAGTAGTCAGAATGGAATATTTTAGCATATGCTTATTGAATTGAATATTTACGTAAGTTGTACATCTGTTTCCTCTTCTAGTATATAAGTTGCTGAGGTAGACATGTTGTAGAAATGCGCTAACTTGGTTAGCGGAGGATTGGTTGTGTGCAGTGCAAATATGGTACGTTGTACTTTTCGCAGTTTTCAAGATGATCTTCCTCTAAAGCTCTCAACTCTCCTACTATTACTTTATTGTGTGCATTGGTTGTACTTTCACTAACCTAAGTAAGTGAGTCGATGTTTTTCTGCATCAGATCAGAAACCTTTTACTTGAGAAGTCATGAATCAGTAGTGGAAGCTTGGAAGAAGAGAGTTAGTTATATCTTGTCTGGTAGTGATATCCAAACCCTTGTTGTACGTCCTAAGGTCGTGTTGTATTGCATGTCGGGCCGTAGCTAAATGCAGGATGATACCCTAAATCCTTCGAGTGTGGAAAATTGTCTTTCTTCCAAAGACGTGGTAAAGGATGTGTTCTCGCTAGGAAATTATGTCTTAGCTACACACATAATCAATGTTCAGTTAGGTAGATTATCAGTAGTAAGCAGTAGTAGAGTTTCACCCGCATGCCCTCGAAAATGTGGTTATTACACCACATTAATCAAATCTATACTTACACTTCAGTACCAAGAGATGCATTCACTTACACTGCCAAAAACTGCCGGCAACGCTAGAGAAAAATGGAAAGCATAGAATAGAACCCTGCTGTTTAATACACAGGAGCAAACTAAAACTTCATGAATTCTGAGAGTCGTTTCGCTGAGAGTGCGAAGTGAATTTCACGTTGGGGAAGATAAAAGTGTTAGGATGTGCTTCAAAATGTAATGAATGATGCGGATTTTAAATTACCTGCTGACTAGCAATAACGTAAATTCTGTTAGTGACAGTGAAAGCAGCTATATAAGGGTTGTGTTTACCTCCCACCCCAAAACAAACTACATCACAAAATTTGAAAGATACAACACTCCACCATATTACTTACACAAATATAATATAAGTAATGCAATATACCAAGAAGGAAACATGATAATAATTATATTGTGCAAGAAATTTATTGGAGCTCGTATCCTATGATTGTTGTGAGTTAATTCATTTTGCTATTCCCTAGTTCCCAGGTTTGTTCAGTACATTATAGACTTGTATATACCCTGTAGGTTTATTAAATTTTATAAATGTACACTTGTTCAACTTGTTGGGTTTAGTCGCTGTGTATCTCCGCATCCGCACATACATGCATTAAAATGAAATATTAACTTCCAAAAGCTTATATATGAGCCCATCATTTTTCTCCGTTTGTCTGTTGTCTACTTTCAGTTTCTCAGAGCCGCCTGACTTATTTAACGTCGATTTTGACGTGAGCTTTGGTTTGCTCGAACACCAAAGAAAGGATGTGTACGTAGTACCACCAAACTGCATCATTCTGTTTTACTATGCCAAACATTCAAGATTTACCTTTCAAACTATATATTAAAGTTTCATGGTTGGAAATATTTATGGGATTCTCGGTCCTCTTTCGATCCTTCAGTATACCTGTTACACTCGTGGTCATGGTAGGTACTCAATGTCTTCTATTTAGTGGTTTCGTGAAATGACAAAGGATCTATTTACAGCTGCAAATTTAATTATGGTCCACTTATACTGCTGGTGTTTCTGCCTTCGTGAGTTACATAGGGGAAGAAGAATTTTCATCATGTTTGCTAATGGATGTAAAAACAGTGAGCTCCAGCTACACCACATAATGATTATATCACATAAAAACAAGCAACTTCGGGAGAGCAAAGATGATCTCATCAAATAGTTGTAGATTCTACCTCAATAAATGTACGTATATGCTTATAAATGTCGTTACATCAGTAAAACTTTTAGTAGTATAGAATAATTTTAGGTTAGGAGAACTAGTTAATTTGAATATGCATGTATGTATGTATATGTATTCAATAGGATGGCACATGGTACATTACAAAGCTTTCAGAAGTAATCAGCTCACCGTTTGACGGCACAACAGGGAAATTGGCTTGCTCTTCCTGTAAGAATACATCCCATCTTCATTTAAACCACTAAAAATACAGACAACCGAAAATGTATATCTGTATAAATGTGGTTTTTACCTCACAGTCATGAATCAGGAGAAAAGAAACCCGGCAATTTCCCGCTATCTGCATTAGAGTTCGCAACAGCCGACCTCAATTTACATGCTTCTTTTTAACAGGGAGGAACGCAATTTAACATATTGAGACTTCTGACAAAATGCTAAAATTTGGGGAAAGAATATCTCACGTTATTCAGAGTGAGTGGAGTGAAAGTTTCAAAAGAAGTTTGTTTGAATTAGGCATGCGTGTGAGTTTTTGCATTAGAATTGGAGGAGCTCTTTAGCCTCACGCAGTTATCTTTTCGTGGTGTCCATTGTCTTCTCCTGTATCTTCAAATAAGATTTTATCTTCATTCCTCTATCTCTTTAGCAGTGCGTTAGCGGCGGATTGGATCAAGTAACACATTTGAAAAGAGGGCAAAACTTACTTTCTTGGGTTCCTTGGAGAATGAAAAGCCATAAAAGAAAATATACTTTGGTCTTATGTCTAAATGGTACAATGAAGACAAAAAGAGATGAGATGGTGATATAGTGGTGTGCTGAGTTGTGCTGTGCTGTTCTTGAGATGAGTTACGCTTAAAACCTAATTGACAAACTTTTTGTTGAATGAGTTTGATCATTTAATTCTGAAAGTCATTGCCATCAAGTTTAACATTTGGGCAGACTTTTACATATTGGGATAAAATAATGAAAAAGGGAACCTCTTGTCTATTTTCTGGCTCCTGCCAATGGAAACTCAAGGCCTATAATAATATACATGAATGTGTATAACTGGTGACTGGTTTGAAAAGTTACACTGGCTCTGTGTCTGCCCACTTTTGACCGAATACTCCACTCCGTGATTAATAAATCGTTGAATGAAGGAGGGAAGTGGAATTCGTTTGCAAAGTTTTGTCGGAAATGAGATTTTTTTCTTGTAACTTTTACAACCACAAGAACTAAAGGTTAGGAAGAGCCCCAAAAAGCCCCAAATGTGGCTTAGTGTTGACACTTTACATCCTTCTTAAAATCGGATTGCCATGTTATTGGATTGTAGCACAACTCATAGCAAGGGACTTTCGATTTAGAATCCAGTGTGAAAGATATACAAGCAATGGGCAACTGTGTTTGGAACAAGTCCAGAAAGATAGCGCATAAACTGAGCTACATATGAAGTTTTCATTGCTTTTCTTAGATTAGTAGCTTCGTCCTTGTGTGCTTTAGGTGATAGCATTACACTCTTTCTCTACTTGTATGCTTATTGTACGTACTTTAGATTCATTTCCAAAATGTCTTGTCTGCCTGCCTACACTGACCATTCGCTAAAAACCAGAGTTAATGGCAAAGTTTAAAACATGAAAAGATTCTTTGCGGTCCCATTTTATGTGTCGTTTACAGTATGAAGAGATAACCTTTTCTGGTAATGTGACCTATATGAACATGACTATTGTGTTTGTTTATCTTTCCAGTGGATGGGCCATCGGAGCGATGACTTTTGCAGCAGTGGGCTGTCTCTTGACCATAGCTGTGTTTGGAGTTTTTGTCGCCCATAATGACACGCCAGTGGTGAGGGCTTCGGGTCGAGAGCTATCCTATGTCATTCTCGTAGCCCTCTTCTTATGTTTTGCCTTAACCTTCCTTTTCATCATTCGGTAAGTCAGCGAATTCCGCCTCCAATCTAGCATTTGTGTCTTATGTCGATGACGTTCTTCAATGAGCCAGAAAAGAAAACGTGTTCTCTGTATTTTAAGTACATGGAATCTTCATTGAGAAAGATTATGTTATGCTTTTTATAACAATTCATGTCAGTACTCTTCACGCGCACGTACGGATTATTATTAAAACTTCAGCCCAAAGGTATTCCTAAATATATCAATTTCCAGGTAGCCGAAATATCATCTCTTTGAGAGACTAGAAACTACTAACAGTCAGCTTTAAATAGAAACTTCTAACAGTCAGCTTTAAATAGAAACTTCTAACAGTCAGCTTTAAATAGAAACTTCTAACAGTCAGCTTTAAAGAACTGACAAAAAATATTTCGACTACTTTGAATGACCTTTTTTTTGTTAGCAATTGTAATAATTTGTTCACACCATGCCTCCCATTTGAGTTCCTTGTAAGTTCTTTAAAGCAGTTCAAAACGGAGGAAAAGTTAATTCTGTTCTTTTCATAAGCCTTTCCTTAGCTTTGCCACAGCGGCCATCTTATGAACTATAATGGAATGAGCACATAATAAAAACGAAAGAACAAGCTTTTTATATTTTTTCGTAAAAAATAAGAGAAGGCTTCTACTTTCTAAACTTCCTTTAATATAAAAAAATGTATGTTCTCAAAGGTTTGGTTGTACAATGACATCCGGCTGAAGTATACCTTCAAGAGCTGTACAGGAAATTGATCTCAATTTGTGATTACATATGACCAGCTTACGAAACCCACAATCAAACCCTTTTCAAGTCTTCTTTCGTGATATTATAGTGCGACGTGAGGATTTCTTTTTTCTTACACTTGAAATGTGCTAACTTCCCTCCCACTTGCTAGAGTGAATTGCTCCTATAATGCACATACTTAGAATACAATGGTTGAGATCTATGACTTAGTTAACCGTTGTGACTGGGAGTACGCGGTCCATTTTTTTCTAAGAATTCCGTTCGATTGTGATAAGAGCTCTAACGAACATCTTTATTGTTATCCTTTTATAATAGGCCTAACGACTGGATATGTGGAGTGCAGCAGTTTATGACAGGCTTCGTCTTCACCGTTGTCTATGCCGCTTTACTCACAAAAACTAATAGGATTGCACGAATTTTTCAAGCTGGGAAGAAGTCTGCCAGACGACCATCGTTTATCTCTCCTCGCTCACAGCTTGTCATTTGTTCCATGATGGTCTCCATTCAGGTTTGATTACTTTTTCCTTCTGTCGTCCCTTTTTCATGCTTTCCCCATAGTCGATAGTGTATCTGACTGTACCCTTATTGTCCGCCTTTGACAAATATCAAATCATGACAGGATATTACAAGTGGGATGGTTCACTTATGTACACAGCAGAAATAATCAGGATTGTTTAACTACTTTTGTTCGTACTGTCTTTCTTTACACAACTATGTATATTATTTATGTTTTCGATCCAGTATGACTGTCATTTTAGTTCGTTGTAGATTTAATAACGTTTCCTTTCAATTTATCATCATCATAGCCCCAAAATGGGTTATTTTTTCATTTCCCTTCTATTAACATTTCCAATCAGCAATTTTTATTTATTATAATAATAATATGTATGAACAACTCTGAGGAGAAATGTGCACGTTTTGTCCAAGATTATATTAACATTCGTTCTCACTCTGAAAAGATAGCAGAAGGTACGACCTAATATTTTCATAAGCAAGATTCGGTAATAGAAATCTGCCTAACGTTAAGGATCTTGGTATAAGGTAGTGGTGGAAGTGGTGATATAATAATTTCAGTGATGAGAAAAATAACAAGTTTCCCCAGTTCAATATGTGTTTCACGCATAATTAACAAACTACAGCGATAACAATTCAATTCTACACTCCTACGTATGTTGATGTAGAAAGAAGAGAATTGATCATAAATTGTCAATCTCCTTGTTAGGTGTAACCTATTTACTTTAAAAATACTCTCATAATTTTCATCTATATGTTAAAAAAGTAGGAAATTGGATTGTAAAATGAAACTTGTTAGCAAATGGCGTTTCCTCATATTCCATTTTGAGAGTTGAGAGGAAGATGATTAATGAGAAGTTTTGCATTAGTGTCCAGACTAGAATGAACTCTCAAGCCTAACAACTTGATTCAAACCAATATAATTGTCCATGTATTAGACTCACGTAGAATAGCCTTAATACCGATGAAGCGTTACTTTTGTTGGATAATGCAAGTCACGTACAAACTATTACAATTTCAATTCATAAATTCTCCCCGCTCTGCAACAGTGTCAGAGTCATGATAATAAATCATGGGAACAAATTATCCATCATACATCGTGTGTCGTCGCACACGAATGACGAAATAACTACATCGTGTGCATAAAATTCAACATTGTTTGCACTATAGCTAAAGCTGTCAATTGCACACATATTGAGTGCAACTATATAACAGTTCACGTTTGTGGATACAAAGCAAAAACCTTTGTAGAAATCTTTATTTATACAGTTGTATGTATTTCGCTCTCTGTTTATTTTCAGTGGGAAAATAGTTTATTGAATCATGACCCACATCCAATATGAATATCATTAGATGAAGCCTAGACTTCTCCTCCCTGTGTCATGCATCAATGCCACAGCTGAAAGCACGACAATAAATATTGTTCAAATGAAAAATATTTTCTCAGCAAAGCGTACATGACGAAACTCCTTCAAGAAAAAAATCGTGGAGAAAGTTCAGTCATTTCATCCTTCTCTTCTTCTGCCTCTTTCTCTCTCTCTCTCTCTCTCTCTCTCTATATTTCGCACGCATAAAAAACCTCCCACTTACTTGCCATCCCCAATTCTGTCAATGTTATTCTCGTGGAATGAGAAACTGTCAAAATGTTATGGGTTTTGTACATGGAAACATCAATAAAAATGTAGAGTTTTTATGTTAGGTATATCCAGTTTACTCCTAAAATCTTATATATACGTGTATGTTATAGAAATATGGGAGTGATGAGAAAAAATCCGAGTCACAATATAAAAGAAAATAGTTGAATGAAATCCATTAGCATTCGTTGTAAAAAGGGTATACGTGACTTCACACTTGTATCTGCACGATGCTAACTTCCCAATAATAACATCATTCTTGCATGCACAGGTGTCAAATGTAAAAAGGAATTGGATGTCTTGAACAGAAGTAAAAGAGAAAGCAGGGACCGTCAATCTTCAACTTTTCATCTTTGTGTGAAAATGCATTAGTGACATTTTTAAAGCATAAACTGCAAGAGATTTTCTACTTTTCGCTGAATAATCTTGTGATGACAGTGCTACGCGCTGTGTTACAGGGAGTTTTATATGTACATAAAATATTTGTGTACATTGTCAACTGTATTTATTACCCTCTCCCTTTTATCTTTTGTATAAAAGGTATATCATATATAAAACTACTTGGTACTGAGAAAACACAATGACTGCACTTTCAATTCACTTTAAAAAGATTTCAATATGGCTTCGTATTGTGTGAATATGAAACGAATGTACTTGAATATTAGGTGATATTAACTATTTACCATTCATCTTCACTATATATACATAATATGCATATATGCTATAGTAAATCTATAGGCAATATACATGGGGTAATATGTACTTTACACAAGTGTCGTTCTTATCGCTATAAGATGCCGTTAAATGCTAGAGAAATATTACATACTAGCATACTGGGTACGTATGAATTTATTCTATACTTTCTTTATTTATGAATATATTAGCTCAAGTTCCTCTTTAGTGAAAAGTTCACTGGGAATTGTTGTATGGTTAAGGAGAAAAGAAGATTAATATTTCATTCTCGTCGGCTGGCAGAAATTACTTTTTACAAGCCAGAGAATATGTTAAGCAACACTTGTAGGCGACTCATAACAAAACACTTTGAGTTTTTTAACTGTCTGCTCCCTTCTATTTATATTAGGTAGGTATACTTTAATGATCCAGGGTTTCCTAGAATTATGTTCCGAAGTTTTCCGAAGTTCCATTATAAATAAAGGCAGCGAAAAAGTGATGAACACACAGCCTATCGTATAGTGAATTAATTGATAATTGATAACAAACTTTGAGTTTGTATTTGTTCTTTAGTGTACACAACTTTATGCACGCATTTGAGTAACTAGAATCTGCAAATCAGGCTGTCACGCTTCAGTAGTCTGTGCGCCGAATTTTTTCTTCCTTTCTTTACTTTCCCTCTCAGCAGGTAGCAAAAGGAACTTCATATATGTATCCATTCTCTATATAGTGTAAAGCCTGATAAAAGATTAAAGAAGCGAAAACAGAGGGAACTGAGTGACTAGTGTTGCTCGACAGTTTGTTACTACTAATTTTTACTACTCATACTCTTTGACAGCTTTGTGTCTCGTGTGCCATCATTACATTATGTTTTTTGACATTGATGGTGTTGATGATATTCATGAGCTAGCAACGCTAGTATATTGATTTTTATCTAGTCCAACTCCACCACTACCATCAACCATCACTCAGTAAAACCAGCACACACCATTCACTTTACTTTTTAGTTTGTACTTGGTTCGATGAAGCTTTTTGGTATATAGGTATATATGTGAAAACCACTAATAAACATGCATCAAGTTAATGTTTTTATTGGTAATTCAGGTGCTGATAAACGTAGTGTGGATGCTACTTCAACCACCCAGGGCGAAATACTACTACCCATCGCGACAGGACAACTTCCTCGTTTGTGAAGCATACATCAATCATTCATACGCTGTAGCGTTTTGGTATCCTTTGTTGATTATTTGCGTGTGTACCGTGTACGCTGTGCTAACAAGAAAAATACCGGAAGCTTTCAATGAATCCAAGTATATTGGCTTCACCATGTACACAACCTGCATAATCTGGCTCGCTTTTGTTCCCATTTATTTCTCCACAGGCACTCAGGTAGGTAACAAAATAATGGTTTATACATAATATGCATATCCATAATAGGCGTAGGTGGAAGGCATATCCACTTTTTTAAGTACGCTATAAATATTTCAAAATGGGTGAAGTTGTTGGGAAAGATGTGGTGTCTATAAAATATTAAAGTGCGGAATACATTATATTCAGCTCTTTTAGCTGGGCTTATTACGTGTAAGAATGTTTAGTTTGTACCAAAACGAATACGTGCGTTTTGTAGTCGTTCATTTTTACAGCACAATCAATGAAAGAGTGAAAGTAAATTTGTAGAAATTTCATTTTACCCCAATCGGGGAACAAAATCTTTTGAATGGATTAAATGAAACGATGAGACACCAATTTGTTTCGTAATATTATTGAAATTGTCTGTATGCATGTATGCATATAGAATATAAATAGAATGATATAAAATCAATGGAATCTTGGATTTTTAGGTGGCTCTACGTGTGACAAGCATGGTGGTGGCAATTTCTCTGAGTGCTTATGTTATGATTGCTTGTCTCTTTGGACCGAAATTGTATATAATTATATTCCATCCCGAACGCAATGTGCGTCAAAGCATGATGGCCCCATCAACTCGTTATCCAACGATTGCATCAGCTGCAGCTGCTCCTGGCGGTGGTCCGGCCTCATTAAATGCGTCTGCCCTGGGGGGTAGTGGTGCTATAACACCTATTCAAATGAGTACTCTGAAACAGAATCATTTTGAAAATTCCACAAAGAGCAATCCTGCCAAAGCCCATGTTCTTCAACAGCCACCACCGGTGAAAGTTGACTCATCAACTCAATGTGAGGGTAAGTCGTTCAGGCCTGCAATTTTGCACGTTTTAGTTAATTTCTCTGAAAGTATTTATGTTGCGTTTATGTAAATCTTTGGGGCTTTTTGGACGACTAACTCATTAAAGAATGACTGCGACTGCATGCCTTGCTCCAAAATTGAACGTCTTTCTGGAAGATTTTATAGCTGGCAATGAGTTTGTGTTGATACTCCATATTTTGTTGCTGCTTTCTAAAGTAGTTTACTCCCTTGTCACATCATTTACTACTTGTACTTTCTTTTCTAACAACATGGAATCTTCTTTGTAGTGACTAACTCTAGATTCACATTCGTGTTGATTGCTAAAGAAATTCACAAGGGATATCGTGCTTGAGCTTAACGATGTTGTTGTGCATCACGTACATACCTTTTTTTTGCAACCCTTATCCTTTGAAGTAATGAAATTGTAACTTCAGCAATTTGACGCTGGACAAATTATACAGAGTTGAACAAAATAGAACTGACTGAACGTTTCTATGATGTGCACGCACATTTTTGCTATCCAAACTCACATATTAATATCTAAAGTGGCTGCATTATGTATGATGTACGATATAAAGAAAAAAGGAGTTTATAGTATTGTTGCTGTCAAAAAGTATATTATTATGTTTCTTAAGTCAGGCGATTGTATTTCATTGAAATTTTGCGATTCAGCAATATCGCAATTTTGTACTACTTTCAGCTGAAAATATTGACTGTGTAGCAATTTTATTTTTTGTTCCGTTTTTACAGTAAATTTTAGTAGTAAACAAGCTGACTCGTTTCGGAGCAATAACAACTGCTGAGTTTCTCGTGATAAAAATGTTGGAAAAAGAGAAATGGTTCTTGACTTCATATAATGAGAATGTCTTGTTTATTTTTACTTTCGTGCCATCTGGCTGTTTGCAACATTTAGGTATATGACGAAACAATAATTATGTAATAGTCACGGCATGCAATATGAGCTTAAGTATGGCGTGTTTTACAACCATAGTTTTATAGCTTTCAAGACATCCCTCTTGTCTCTTACATTCAGTTTGTTATAGTCTTATTATGTCATTTCTCTCAATTTGCAATGACTACTGAAGTTTTCCTTCATTCTTTTTCATTTCTGCTGAAATAAATAGACTTATGCAAAGGCCAACAGAAGAACGTTACGAGTACAGAAACTGGCTCTTGCCTCCGCGCCACCATTTCAACTCAAACTGAAGACTTGTGTTCCATGCGCTCAAACTCTGGAAGAAGTGGAGTAGAAACAGGAGTAGCTGAAAACCAAGATTTGAACTTGCCGTCAAGCGAGCAAAAGACTCATAAACTTTGTAATCATGAACATGATCAAGAAAATTTTAGTACTAGTGAAGTGGCTACTATAGCGGACTCATCTTTGCGGTCACCAACTTCATCAGCGGATGCTCCGACGGTTCATCCTCATCGCCATCATCACGAGCCACAGCCACAACGTCCTCAGCGCATTTCCTTCAGGAAAGAAGGCCAACCACCAACACCAAATCAACAAAACAGGAGTAATCGGAATGCTATTTTAGGTGATAGTAAAAGTGTGACCATAATTGTAGCAAAAGATAGTGGAGACGTACTTCTGTAGTAATATGTACCTATTTTCTCCTCATAAAACTGAGAAAGAGTTATAATTTCAGGTTCATCACAAACCAAATAATACTTAAGTAAGATACAATAAGGCTTTATAATAAATTATATGGGTAGTAAAAACACTATTTCTTTCCTGCTACATTTTTTTCATATGTTAAGAAGTAAAGTTATACGATCTAGTTTTCAAGACTGAAGACTCGGCGTTATCCCAAAAGAGTGGCAGTCTATCTATCTTTAGATTTACACGATTAGGTATATCAGTTTTTGTTGCTACTGAATAATATACAGCCCTATCACAACTGGTCTCCTGAAACAAGACTCACTGGTGCTGAGAAAATTGTAGAGGACAGGAGCTACACGACATCTCTCTGTGTCAATTTAAAATTGAGTTGGTGCTATTCGAAGCAGACAGGATGATCTAAAAAGTGCCTTAAAGTGTTATCTTGATAAAATACCTATAAAAAGTTTTTATTTGATGTATATGATGTGAGATAAGAATCGTGTAATACATACTCTGCATGAAAAGTAGTATTACTCACGAGGATCTGGACAATGAAAGCACTCACTTGCATATACTTATATAAAAATATGTAAACGTACATATATCATTCTACAAAGGGATACGTTTTTTGTCGAGTGAACAAATAAGTAGATGATATTGTATTGCCGGTATAAAAAGTAAGTGTGGAGAACTGAAGTGTGCAATGCCTGTCCACGTACATTATATCGTTAAGTACGCAGTGAATAAAGATTGTAGCCATATATCACTGCTTCAATGTGATTGTGAAAGAGTGAGTGAGTGAACTTAATATTAGAGCCAGCTGAAGAGAAAGCATTATGTAAGTACGGTACAGAAGCTGGACTTCTTGAAATGAAGCAAAACTTTTAGTTTGCCAGCCAACTTCCTACTCTCCAAACGATATCATTTCTCGGTAAGTAGTGCAGTGCATTGAGAAGAAAGCGAGGACTAGGAAAGGAAAGTGAATAGCAGTGTTTTATTGTTCTTAACTGATATATATTTCATATAGATGTATATTTGTATGTACTCTCGTTGAGCGTGTGCACACACATTGTTTTACTTAAAAAGTTATATTCGTATTTTATTGCCAAGCATTGCACAATCTTGGAAAATAGAAATGTTATGTGTTTTGCAAGTCTACTCTTATGTGTGACTTTTGGCTGCTGTAAGAGATGAGTTCTTTCCTTCTTCCTTGTCGTTGGTAATAATGATGTATAATATTAGTGTACAACCAACAATGTATGTTTTAGTTGATGTTTTTTGTCTCCCTTGTTTCATTCAAAAGTGGAGTAAGTAAGTATAATGTCATTTTAACAAAAATGATTTGGTCCCTCCAGGAAAATTTTTTTACATTATGTATCTGTGGGGAAACATATGGAAGCAGATTATATTGATGGTAGAATCGTAAATGTTAGTATTTATTTATTCGGTGCTACTACGACAAGTTTTTTGTATGTTAGAGCTCCACATTCTACATTGTTTTGTGTGTGTGTGTCATGCTTGACAATCCAAAGCTAGGGAGGTAGAGAGGATCATGTAGAGCAACAAAACTTTTGACAGAAGGCAACTTGTATGTAAATTTTGTTGGGATGAAAATATCAAATAGTGTGCTTTATTAGCAAAAGCATTCTACTACTCCGAAAGTAATGTTTTACTCAAGCCACGGACAGAGTTACTGGAACAGAACACTACACTTTTCTCCTCTTGGTACACTGCACTCAAAAAACGAAGAGCTGGATGGCTGGAGGATGGATGGATGGATGGAATGGTGTATGCTACGCTCTACTGTATCTTCCTCTACGTTTCCAGCTTCTACTTTGAAATTGTTCCTTTTCAAATTCAACTAGGTCACGTCGACCTGGCCCTTTTTTGTGCTACCATTTTATTCGAGCTGACAGTCAGACGACTTGTGTCACGTAAGTTGAATTTTTTTTGTAAAAAAACTTTTTTCATCCTTGTAACAAAGTTGAAAATCCGTTTTCACAATATATACTTATTTTTTTCGCAAAACTGTTAGAGTGTACAACATATCACTTTAAGATCTACTGAGCAATTTCTATAATTTTTTAGACAGCTTGTTATATATGCATTAGGAAGGTTATGTATGGACAGGTACAGAAGCTAAAAAAAGGTCAGTAATGTGCTAGAGAAAAGAAATGTTCTGTGAGAGAATTTTGAAATCATATTTATTTGCTTCTTCTGATTTCGGTCCAAGAAATCTGATAACGAGTTGAAAGCACTCAAATATGCTTTCACTAGCTCCAATCAGCATGATTATTATTGCCACCTTTGCTTGGGAAAGTTGTCGAAGACTATATGCTGTAACTCGCACATCCTCATCCAATTGTGTAAGTATAAAAAATACTATCCTTCCAAGAATCTCATTGCTATTAGGAGACTGGTATTGTGAATTGGACTTTCTGAGAGAATTTTATAAGGCAATTCCTCACTTCTCACTCATTTTATTGTGTACATATATATTTCTCCATCTCGATGTTTTTTTCGCATTCCACAGTCTTCATCTTGAAAATAGATAACATTAATAAATAAATATGAATGCATGCACAAACTAATGTAATGTAAATAGGAAGGAAACTCACATTGCATATGGAACAGAAGAGAGATAGAAAGCTTCATTGACGAATTCAAATGTATTCGAGATGAACTTAATAAAACAGGGTACGATTCATTCATAGAACTACACAACTCCTTTTGTTTGTTTGAACTTGTAAAGGGTGTATTGTCTTTTGAAACGGAAATGAGAAATTTGAGCAGAATACTTATTCGGAGTGGTACACAGGAATTTTCAAATTTATTTCAATTCTTCTCATGAAGAATGGAGTCTCGGAACAAGATGTGGACAAGATTTTTTCACTAGTTCATCAATCTCTCGGTTTCCTTCTATTTTTGCCATCCGTTTTTGTTGCTTCGAGTACTTTTCCCTTCTAATGTGCATACGGACTGAATACATATTTTTTCAGGGCAAGGTATATATACAATATAATAGTACGTATGAAATGGAAAACAAATAGCTTTCAGATACATTATGCATACATTATCTTTACCTTCTGGGAGAATGTAAAAGGAAAGGTGGTAATATCTCTTTTCTTTCATGCAAGGAATCACTATTATCCAAGTATGTTCACGTTCTGGTTTTGGTATTGCATGCGAAAAGGATCAATCCAAGTTCAGATTATGCATTTGCTTTCTTGCTTACCATTCTATTTGTGCCACAACTAACATCCATTTGTAATGCCGAAAGTTGGTGAAAGACAGTCTAGAAATTGAAGTGAAAGCACAATAGGAGGAGACAGGGAGAGAATGAAAAAGGGTTAAAGGCTAGCGAAAATAAGTATGCGTGTAGAGATGGAAAAGCGCGAACCACAATGAAGTAGGGGGATACAGCAAATACATATAACGTAGGATGTAATAGAAATGAGGAATGAGGTGAGCTTAGAAAAGCAGATGAAGAAAGGAAAATCCGACAGATGCACACAAGAAAATTCCATCTTCAATTCTTCATGTTTTTTTGTTCGCCGCTCTATTGGAAAGGTATTTTCGTTGGTTCAGGGAATTCGTACAAGGAAAGTAGTACAGCAGTGGGGAAAGTTGATTAGAAAAGCAATATATGAAAAAAATAAAGGTTGATTGCTCTTGCTCAGAAAGTACATACATGTACATATATATATCTGGTGTCTTCCTTCATGTTTCTTAAATCAGAACGTAACGTCCATATCCATACAATAGACATATCGTTATTGTTGGTGTGCTATCTTGCATCAAGATTTCACATGTCTCAATTCAAGACAGCATATTTTAAGGACGCAAACATAAAGGAAAACTTCATGTGTCCTCGATGAAATAACAGAATTCATACAAATACACTGTCATAAAGTGTGTTCTACACTTATTTTCATGCAACTCGATGGATGTTCTAACTTGAATTGAACCTTGTTATGTTATGTATGAGCTCAAGTAGACAGGAGGACGCGAACGGTGGATAAGGCTTCATTATATGATGGAGAGTGACCCAAGCGGATTGTACTTGTGCTTTCCGTCTCTTATCGTACAGAATTAGTTTCTATAATACAATTTGTGAATGCTATATTATATTCACTGTTCAGTTCTGCGAATAGTGTTCCTATTTGTCAGTTTTGCCTTGTGTAGGTAGTGGTGGTTTTGAGGTACGGTGGTATTTTCATATACAATCATTATTTTATCCATCTTTATATGTAATATGTACATATATGAAATATGTTGAAATTTATATATTAAAGCTAGTGCTATCTATTTTCAAATTCTCAGAAATCTTGTGGGATCTTAGCATCATTCCCATATTCCATTGTGAAATATAGAAGGTTAATGAATGTAATCCTTGCTCGCTGAGAAAACTCATTTATCTATCGGCTTTCATCTGAAAGTAAATGGATGCCATTCAAACAGCAAAATGAGGAAGAAATGAAAAGGCGTGTTGGGCGTTCTCAAGAAATATCTGGTTACCCAACCAGTACTTCCGTATGCATAATCTATAGGTATCAAGCTATCAGTCAGTCAGGCTTAGGGTTACGTACATGCCTGTCGTATGTATCTGACATGATTAAATTTGATACTGGAGAAATTCAGAAAACAACTTCTTGCAAAGGCATTCCTTGAAGGGCGAATATTATTAAGTAAATAAGAAGAAAGGAGGGCATACCTACAAGAACATCAACCGAACCAATCCTTTTCTTGTTTTAAATATCCTTCCGAGAAATACTTCTTTAGAATTAGAATCCCTACACTGAGCCCACACGGCTTTAATACGAAGTTTATTAATATATATTAATTGTGTGTATGCCATTTGCTTTTCTTTAGATCTCTTTTATTTCACTTAATTAAATTACGATATTAAAGAAGCCGAAAGAATCGTGATTAATCTTTTCGTTCTTGAAAGACAACTTGATATGGTTTAGGCTGAACTAGGAAACTAACAGCCGGCTCCAAATCTGGTTCAGGGGAATCAGGATCCGCCAGTATATTAAACTTCTGGACCAGATTTGTCAGAAAAAGGAAAATCGTGTCTTTAGCCAGCGTCTCTCCCGGACATTGTCGTCGTCCTATTAAAAATGGATTAAGATTCTCCGTCTTTTCTAGTGCCTTTTCATCAGATGTTAAGAATCTTTCAGGCCGAAAATTTTCAGGATCTCCCCACAGCTTTGGGTCGGAATGAATGTAGTACAGGTTTATCATGATGTTAGTATCTTTAGGAAAGAAAACTCCCCTATATTCTGTATCCGTCAAGAC
This sequence comes from Orchesella villosa, assembly GCA_036850725.1. Taxonomy (NCBI): domain Eukaryota; kingdom Metazoa; phylum Arthropoda; class Collembola; order Entomobryomorpha; family Orchesellidae; genus Orchesella; species Orchesella villosa. Next base: position 4,859 of record JAANSM010000162.1, on the reverse strand, counting down.
ACGATGGGGGACTCCGAATGGAGGAGCTGCCTTACGAAGCACCTCGTTAATCACAGCTAACGTATATGGCATTCTGTAAAAAACATACATATAAAAAAGCGTTGCATTCCATACATACATATGTAGTTAGGGATAACCACGAGCTAAAATTGATGGAAAATGGAAGTACTGTTTTTTTCATTTTGATTCATGGTTGAAACAGGTACGAACTAACTTTGGTTTATCCGAAAAGGATACGGGTCTGGAGTTTCCGGTCACGGCTTTGATCTCTGCCTGAAGTTTTCTCTGAACCTCCGGTAGTGTTAGCAAGTACAATACAGCCCAATTTAGTATTGAAGACATTGAATCGGCTCCAGCTTAAGGGATAAGAAGGCACATCTCAGGGCAGATAAAGATACCGCTTTCTATTATTATAAATATATGTATATACGGTATTTATTACCTTGAAACAAATCTGCAACTACTGCTATCAGTTGCTTCTCTATAATAGGAAAACAAAAGCAAAAGTTTCAGTTACGTGAGATATACGTAAGTACGAAAGGAAAATAATATGAAAAAAGAGCTCTGATTTGACGGGCTGTAATAGGGGTGAAAAAAATGATGCACATAATTTTGCTTGACATTCAAGACCGAGCAAACATATGATGTACCTGCATCTGCTCCATAAAAACTTGATGCTCCATCGGTTGTCCTTTTGATTTCATTCAGGTATACATCAATGAAGTCTCTGAAGGGAAATCAAAACATGGTTGGTTGAACGACTGTGTGTGTACGCTGCACCACACGCAATATACGCGTTTGTATGCATGGTTCCAAAACAAATTCACATTTCTCTATTGATTTATCAAAGCATATACCTTGGACTTTCCTCCTGCTTCGTGTCTTCATGTTCTTTAATTGTTTTGCTAACGAAATCAACTAATCCACTCATCAGTCTTCGGATTGCGTTGTAGCCAATTAACCCAGGAACTATGTGCTTAAGCCAAGGGGCTATTACCAATAATGCTCCAGATTTTGCAGCCTCATCAAACGCTCTGAAAATTTAGGTCCATTATGTAGGTATATGTTCATTATGGAAGTACTTAAAATGCCCCTTTCAATTAGTGTGTAATTAAAGTGTTCCAAAAGAAACTAACCCATTGATTTGGCGTGCCAAGTCCCGGAGTTTTGGATCATCTTGACTATACCGTGTGCCAGCTACAATACTCCATAAAGAATTAACCATTGCTAAGGATAACTTATTCTTTATGTCATCAATTGGCTTCCCTTTGAATGCCAGAAGCCGCTCCGTCATTTCATTTACTTCTTCCATTATCATGGATTCCATTGAGCTTTTCGCAAAGCCAAAGTCTCGAAGTTGCCTCATAGTGAATCGTCGTTGTTGTTCCCAAATTTTCCCTTCCGAATTGATCAATCCTATTGAAAGATGTTAACAGTAATCTTACTTACTTCCTACAACGTCGAAGATACCGTAGCAAAAGATATCAAATTTTTGTACCAATGTTTTCTCCCTCAAATAGAGTAAATTCTTTGACAGTACCCCTTCCGACAAATGGGTCTAATGAAAGCATTTCCTTTGCAATTACTGGATCCGCTATTAGAACTGATCTAATTATTAATAATTATTACATTACAATCAGTGCAGTGACCAACAAGCCTGGGTAAAAAGTTGCCACATTATAAGTCATTAGTTCTATATTTATCCATACGCGGGTCCAGCTCCTAGTTGAAATTTGCACATTGGACCATACTTTTTGCTCCATTTATCCAATGTGAGGTACATTCTTGGTTGCAAATCCAGCAAATTTCCAATAAAAGGGAGGGCCCATGGACCTTGAATACATAATAATCACAACTCCAAATATTCTAGTATTATAGACAGAATAATTCCATTTTCAATATTTTGTCGTACCAGGCAAGATGATGGCTCGTTTTCTTGGCTTAAAAGCTAAGTATGTTAACAAAGCCACAATTAAAAATATCCAAACGGTCAAAGAAAACATTTTGGAAAAATTGCACAATCGTTTAAACAAAAAAGGCTCAAATATTGAGTTTACAACGTGAGAGACTGAACTGCTCAAGTTACGGGATGAGTTAATAACTATTTTCAGACTGACTAAAACCAAACATCCCGTTTGTCCTTTAAAGTCAAATCCATGCTGCAAGCTACGGCTAAGCAAATATTCATGCAAGCATTACGTACATAAATAAAATGAAGTGTTGATTCGATTTGAGTTTATATCAAATATAGTTATTGGGCATACAAAAATATATACAATGGTTCCAAGCTATGGTTCATGTTGCATCTGTACATGATCAATATGAGAATGCTCCAGCAGAATACAGAATTGTTACCCGCAAAAAATTAACCTTGTATCTACTAAGTCATATTTGCTATATCATTCCATAGATTATCAGAACAGAGAGATGTGAAGTGTTTTCATGCATAATATTATGGTTTCATTTACCAAGATAGGCGCTTGTACTGCAATCTCAAGGACAGCTTTACCCACTTGTATGCTACCACTTGTCCTCATAGCATGTACATGGCTCACAATCTTCCCATGGAAGAAGTAATCTTCATTAAAATACTGATATCATATCATCCATACAAAACCGTACTGTCAGCAAACCCTCTTCAAATCTCAAGTTTGTCATGATCTTTCATTTAGAAGCAAACTCTTTTGCTACCATATGCACAAATATAATACACCTTTATTAGTTCTCGCATTCTATACACTATATATAGAACATGTGAACTTGTTTTTGAAAATTCTGAATACGTTTTTAACTTTTTAGGACGTTTTTTAGATTTCAGCAAAACTTCTTTAGACATGCTTGAATGAAGTGATATACATACTTAATATTAATTGGTAAAAGTTTCTTTGCTCTTTGAACCTACCATCTAAATGAAGTACAGCAACAGCTTCAGGAAGTTTTATCATAAGCATACGCAGAAAGCGGAAAATGAAAAAGTTACAGTGTGGCGTTTTTATAGAAGTCGTAACACATTTTTATTACTGTATGTTCTATTCGGAAAGTGTGGGTTCTAATTGGCTACACCAATTCCCTATCTATTATTGCAAAAACTTGGTTTGATGCTGCTTTGCTACGACTTGAACAAGTTGCATCACATTTGTATGTTCTGCTTACTTAGTTTCGTCGTTGGCAAGTAGTCTTATGTCTAATGATTGTCTCGTACAGCAAGTATGGGTAACAAAGAGTAATACCAAACATATTTGAGGCTCTTGCCGATTGGAACTGGAATGGAAGGAAGTGATGATAACAGGAAATGTGAAGTGAAGGATACAGTATTCAGATAATTTGCAAGGCATTCAACCAAACTAGATATAAGATGTCCATGAATGTTAGAATGCTTGTAAAACTTGCATATGAGAAAGGGACTTATTTATCGGTTGTAATCATGAACAATTGTTCCAGATCTGTTTGGAAAATGCAAAATTTCAATAACTTATTATTGAAGACAGTTTTCCAATGTTCTGCATCGTGCAATTTTCAGTTAGATTATTTAAAGTACTAAAATATGCAATACACATCATTACCAAAACTCTTTGAGCCATGAAATAGATTTGCCAACGACAATTTACGCTGGAGATAAGAAATTTACTCAATTTGTTCTCAAATCGAGGACTCAACGCAGCATAACACATCACACTTACCAACCATTCTGCATTTTTCCGGCAACTTTATTGCCATTTTATTTGAATGTATGGAGCATTGTCCAATGTTAAAAGTATTTTTTCAGTATTGAGCAACACCAGAACCCATCATGCTGTAACTGCTTTCAATTTTGTAATAATGTCGCCAAGAAAATGAAACTAGTCAACTAGTCTTTTACGAATTCCGTAATACATCTGCAACGTCATATTCTAAGCACACAGATTGAAAGGAAATTTTAACGACATCAAAAAAGAAGTACAATAAAGTTATAAAGGATTGATATGCTTCTACTATTCTCTCTGTGCGTTTAGAAATAATGTCTTTAACAAGCTCTTAATAATTTGTCTATATACATGCACTCATGCAAAAATGTGATGATGATATGATGAGTATGAAAATTACCATTGTGTGTTGATACAAATATATCATAATCATAGCCCATATTTATGATTTCGTATTACGTAATAAAACTCAGGAATATTGTACATACTGTACATAATAAAAACCTGGAACTGGAAGCAATTAATTCAGCTGACGAGAAAGCTATATTTAACTCAAAATCATGAATAGTTTATTTCTTAGACTGTTTATTACACACTATTAGCAGTCTGGTGTATCATGAAACTGGTTAGTATATAGCTTGTTTGCGTACCAAATATACTAAGAATTTAGCAGAAGAAGTTATGGATTTTTTATGGTTTCATTCGGAACGGAAGGGAAGTTGTCATTATTCTCTGTGTAAATGTGGTTCTATGGCAAGATGAAAATCTCTATTAATTGTGATTCTATGGTGTATAGTGCAACGTTTGTGATTTCACGTCACTATTCCATTCATTATTCAGAATCCTTTTTTCAGACATTGTCGATTGTCGACATAACCACGATTATAACTAAACAACGCTTACATATCGTATCGTACCTGCGCATACGAAGTGTGAATGTTAGCTAAAACAGAAACGGTAAACGTGAAATCGTGAATATAGAAGAGCTGAAGGAGGTTACACGAGTAGGGTTTTTACCTTTCTCTTGAGCTTCATCAACTAGATTTAATATATAGGGCAAATAACTGTCGACCATTTGCTTTTGGCGAAAGTTGGGTACGAAATGAACAGTACGGGCTACATATAACTATTTTGGACTTGTCTTGGATTGTTTGAGTTCGCACATAATAATATTTA